>PVIC010003335.1:0-69653 GCA_004025085.1 Thryonomys swinderianus
GTTCTACCATTTCTCAAGATTATAAAATATCCCCGTGCTGACATAATGTACATTGATTTTAATAGGCATTCTCTACAGAGCAATATGAATATCATTGGAAAGTATATAATACAATTTTCTATCCCTGAAATGCTATAGAAAATGGCACATTTTATACTGACATATGCCCCATCAATAATAGAGTTTTTATATCTTATTTGTAGCTATTGATCTTAACAGCATAATGAAAAATTGATTGCAGTGAAGTGCTCTATTTCTTAAGTATAAATTTCAATGTCAAATTATTTTTATCTATGCTTCCCAATTATACACTAGACTTCTACGTTTATATATGTTTGCTTCCACAAAACTTTACCACAATAAATTAGATCTGACAAGACTCCACAGAGTCAATAGAAACTAGGTTTCTCTCCCTAAAATATGATTCCAAAATTAAATATGCTAGTTCCACTTCTTCATTATGAAGAGAATTAACATCTCAATATATAGTATCATCTTCCTATGCAATTTAAAAATTTGAAATGAGATCTTAAATCTTCTGGGGTTATGCTGGCACACACATAGAAAGAAATACACATCCAGAAATCCACACACTCATTGTTACTCCACACGATACTATAAACAAGGCACCCTGGCTGTTATCTCTTGAGACCTTATTATTTTAGAGGGAGCATTCTGCTAGGAAAATCTACAGGAATAAGGTCTGATGAAAAGTAAGAGAGGAATCGTCTCTGCTGATCAGCAGAGATCCCAAGTCCAACAGCACAGACCCAGAGTGATGGGGCCAGAAATACACCGATCCAGACCAAACATACAAACAAAAAACCAAGGTCTAGAGAGATGAGGAAAATGCATGTCTATCACTAATTTTTCCTTTTGGTGTTATTTTGAATCTAAGCCAATAATAAACAAGTTTCAAAGTTTCCTTTAAGATAAGTAAGCTTAAAAAGTAGCAGTGAGATGTATTAATCTTGCAAAAGGAATCACAAACCATGTATCCCTCTGGGTTCAAAGCCTCCCAGCGTTCATGGTGTTCTAGTTATTAATAGCACTATAATTGTTATGCTTTGGTGCTGTGCCCAGGAAAAATAATTATCAGTCTCACCACAATCACTGACAGTAGTTCAGGAAATGGTTTTGCCATTTCAGTCTTCCTCACTGAGTTTTAACATCCTGACATCAACGGTAGTTACTTGCCAGTGGAATTTGGAAGAAGTATAGCATTATTTTTAAAAACAGATTTATTGTGATATATACCATAAAATATGCCTATTTAAATTGTACAGTTGCATTATTCTACTATGCTCAAATAATTGTGGAAACATCTCTACAGTAGAAATTAGGAACATTTTACTTTCCTTAAAATATCCTCTAGCTGTACTCAGTGACTTCTACGCACTGTCTGTCCCGTTTCCTGGATTTTCCTCTTCTGGGTATGTCATAAAGCTTTTGTGTCTGACTTCTTTCACTTGTCTAATGTAGCTAAGGCCAGTCTGTGTTGTTGTGACTACCCATACTGCATTCTTTTCAAGGAAAGATGAACTTCCGCATAAAGTATGGGCCATGTTTTATTTACTCATTCACTTCTTGGACATTTGGGTTGTTTCTATATCTTGGCTACCTGAATAATGCTACTGTACACATTTGAGTAAAGTTTTCCTGTGGTGATGTTTTAATTTCTCTTCAGTATACATCTAAGAATAGATTTCTGGGGCTGTGCTACTCTATGTTTAAACTTTGAGACACCGCAAACTATTTCCCAGTGACTGTGCCATCTTGCACCAGCAGTGTGAGAGGACTGCCGTTTCTCTACACTTCCACCAACAGCTTTGTTAGTTTTTTGATAATTGCTATCATCCAGTGTGTGACGAATAGTACTGCACACCTCTTCATGCATGAAATGACCACTTCTATGTCTACATCGGAGAAATATCAAATTATTTTCACTTTAAGTTTTCTAACTGATTGTAGGATTACAATTGTTCTTTATATATTTCAGACACAAATCCCTTATCAGGTATAATTTTATAAATGTATTCTTTCATAGTCTTTAATGTCACTCAAGTTTTCTAGGGTCTACTATTGAAATTTCTACCAGAGACATAGCAAATTACTGTGGCCATGAGCCCTTGCAAGTGGAGATGAATTTCCAGCCCTACACTGAAGACTCCGCTACGGCAGGACTTGAGATAATGTGAAATGGAACTGCGACATATAGATACGAGCTGGATTCCTGTTGTACTATCCTGACTTTCAATTTACTTAGCAAAAGCTTCAGAAAACTGTCAAGTGTCAAAGTCTGTAGCATGTCGACAAGAATCTGTGAAAGGGTGTAAGTAAATGAATAGGAGATGAAAATGTGCAGTATTAAAAACAAGGATCTTTAGAGGAGGCTGAAGTGCTATAGCAACTGAGCCTGAGAAAACTAGCAGATTTGACTGAGGGGAGTCATAATTGTAACACTTTGCTATTGACAGATGGAGGCCCAGAAGGGAGCTCAGAGTCAAAACAGAGCACCAAACACAGGAATAACTTGTGAAAGAGTAGATGAGATCAAATGCATGTTTATAAAAAGATCATTATTTTAGAAGAGGCTCTAAATAAAGGTTCCTCAGCTGTGAGAGTTCAAAGCAACAATTATATTCAATCTCTTAATTTTCTGTTCCTGACATTGATGGTCCAGTTGAGAGCCGCGCCATTTTACTGCTTCATTGTATAGTGTTCTTTGCAGAAAAATGACTATTCTGTTGTAAGAAAGTTAGAACGTGTCGAAAAGCCACCCTGACGTACAGGTTTGGAGCTGTAATGCACTGTTCATGCATTCATTTTGTAAGCGCTTAATGAAAACCGTGTGTATGTGGAACTTTGCAAAATCGTGACGCTCACCAAGACATGGTGCCTCTAGCGAGTTACAGTTCAGTCGTGGATGACACATGAAAGCAGTAACATGGAGCGAAGCCTCCTCTCCCCAGCGGCCTCCTTCTGCAGAGTTCTGGAGTGCTACAGCTTGACAGGACACAGCTGGGATGGGCGATCTCAGGGCGCATGCTCGACCTGCAGAAGGGAAAGCGAAAGTCCTGTTTGTTCCCTCACGTGTCTCTGCAGGATCCATGGAGAAAAGCAAGCTCTCCCACTCCAATGTATGGAAGGAAGCACATGCAATCTCGAGATTCTGAGGTCAGGACCGGGGAGGAATGTACCGCATCAGTATAATGTCTCCTTCATTTACCATGACACTGAGGCAGAGCTCAGACCTTGAAGCCAATGGCCTGGGTCTGAATCTCGACTTTGCCACTAGCAGCTGTGTGGCCTTTAATAAGATACTGCGTGTCTCTGAGCCTTAGCATTCTCATTTGGAAAAAGAGGACAAAAGCCGGGAATTATGAGGCTGTTGCTGTGTGTTAAATGCCAGTAAATGCAGAATTTTTAGGACAGGATCTGGATTAGAGAACATACTGAAAGATTTTCATCTCCATTCCAATTAAAAGCCTCAATTGAAAGTTTTCCCAAGAAACTCGTGTGTGTGCGGGATGTGCCCGACGGGGCTGGGGAAGTCTCTCTTTACAGGCTTTTATCACATAGCTGGCACGGAAAAAAATCCACCACCCGTAACCTTAGGAAGAGGGCATCTGTGTTTGCCTGGAGCAATTGCCAAGTGACATTTGTGGAGGAACTGTTTTCCTGCTTTCACTCTGCAGAAATGTCTTGACAGCCTCCTCTGCGTCTCATGACTGGGTTTTACTTTCTTTAGGAAACTTAGGCTTATCTGGAGTTCTTTCTGGAGTTTACCTGCATCCTGCCTATCTTTGTTGATGAGGCTCTAAGTGCCATGTATGTGGTGTTAAACTGGACGTGGCCCGGGGTCTGGGAGCAGGCATGGCCCGCGAGAGGCAGGTGGGTGAACGCTGACTGTGCTGGGCATCAGCAGATGCCCAAGGCTGTGCCGGCACGGATAGCGTCTGGATGGGAAGGGGATACGGGAACTTCAGCAGGAGCTTGAGATTCGATTAGGAAGCCCCAGAGGGCCTCCTTCCCGTCCACACCCTCTCTGAAGATACGACCCTCCCTGTCACCTGGCAGTTTAGTGCACTACTTACCGATCACGATACAGCTATTTTTTTTTCCTGAGCAGATTCATGTAACATCTGGTCTCATGCAGAGGCAGTCTATATTATAGGAAGGCGGTGTATAGCTCAGATGCTAGGACTGCATGCGAACCAGCAGGAATATGCCTCCCCTTCTGTGTGCTTGCTGCTGGAGGCATTTCCTAGAAAATTAACTTCGCCACTCAATGGCCAAGTTCCTCGTAGCATCAGATATTCCGGTGTTTTCCTTGACTTCTCGTCAAAGACAGGAAGGAGCAAAAGCATCAAACCAAGGTGTTTTCTCATGAGATTTCTTTGGCGCTCCACATTTTTCAGGTTGAACATCATTTTAAACTGTTTCTTCCTCTTTTTTACACATTTTCACATTTCTGTACCTGAACAAAGGGAGAACTGACATCTTACCGAGTGTTACCTTCTGATAATAGAAGAATGTCAACCGTGAAACCGATAGAGCTTTTCTTGAAGAGAATTCATAGCTCTACAGAAATGTGGAGGGACAGGGCAGAAGTACTGGAAGTAGGAAGGGGAAATATTTTTAAGCTGATCTATGTCAGGTATATACAGAGGTGTGGTCTGAAGGTCTCCGCCTCATCTTCTGTCTGTTGCTAGCAGAGGGTTTGGGCTGATCTTCATGGGGCAGAGGCTCACAGTGCAGCCCCCCTGAGGATGAAATATCTTCAAGTCCAAACAAGTTTCCTGAAGAACATGAATTCTAAGGCATGCTGATTGGTAGGAGGTGATTCAAATTATGCATATGGAGCTTTGGTTTGAATTTTCACAGGCTTCTTCTCACAAAAAGTTTATTAGTGCTTAGTTGGAGTGCATGAGATTTATCATGTAAGTGAAACCATGGAACACTAGTATTTAGTTTCACACACAGTGAAGTACTATTCTGCTATAAAGACGGATAAATCTGAGTCATCTGTAGGAAACAGGAGCAACTTGAGACTACAGTGTTAAATGCAATAAAGAAATTGGCTTATGTAACCGAAGAGTCTTCTGTGTTCCTGTCCCTCGGATGAGCTCGACAGGTCACAGGAGGGTGAAAGTGCCAGTAGATAGCACAGAAATCTCTGTTTTATTTGGCAGGAGAAGATGTACTCCAGAGCACTTGGTGCAGCAATGTTCATGAGAACACACCGAAGAAACCCATGTTTAATTCTCTGCATTTCTTCCTTTGGCTCAGGTGAGAAGCTTTCTGCCTAGGCTGCTTCTCTGTAGTCACACAGAAACATTTCACTCTTCTCTGAATGCGCCACCACTCTGGGCTAAAAGCCAGTGCCACAAACACACGTCTGGCTCTGGCTGTCCAGCTCCTTAGGAGAGCTTTCCTCTGCCTATCCCTTCACAGGGCCACTTCACAATGGCTAGGGTGCTCACCAGGAGGCTAAGTTATCAGGGAAGCACCATCCTTTGCCAGCCTCAACATGCTTTTATCCAAAGCATGCTAATATATTTTCTATCCTGTTCTCTGTGTGGCCCTAAGGAGTTCGGACATAATATCTCCTGCATCTTAGGACCCTCAAGTATGATGAAGTAACATCTTTGACATCTGACTCTATTAAGTTTTAAGTAACCCTTGTTCCATGAAAAAATGTTAATCATGAATTAAAAACATTTAAGTTTAACTAAAAATAAATGGGTAATTAAAAACACCATACTTCAATTTTAAAGATATGCACCTCCAAAAATTTGTTTGTACACAAACTAAAACTTGCGTTTTACCAAATGACAATATAACACATTGGAGAATTCACATTGTAAACACAAAAGAAAATTCCGAGAGAATTTCAGAAACGAGTAAACACAATTTTTGTCTCATGGTGCTATGTTGGTTAGCTCTATTGACAGCCTAGTGCTAAGTGTGTGTGTGTGATCGGTAAGCTGGTTGTCAAGTTGATTGGCACGAGATCCACCCGATTGAATGGTAAAGTGCACCCTGGGAAAGCCCCAGCGGCTCATGCAGATGTGACCTGGGAGTCCACATCTGGCTCTTGGCTGCTTTGTCTCGGGTGTTGCTCCCCTGCCTCGCTTCACGGCTACTATGGACTAAGCAGTTTTCCTTCACCATACCCCTTTGCATCACATTTCTTCCTTCCAATCAGCTGACCTGGATGGAATCCCAGGAAATCCTGAGCCAAATTAAGCCCCCCCTTTCTTAATTTTTGGGTGTCAGCCATGGGCACGCTGACTAAAAGAGCAAGGATATATCTAAGACCGAAGAGATTGAAGACAAGAAATCCTTGATCTTAGAGCAAACTAATTCCAAGTGATAGAGACAGGACTGTGTTATCTCATTCTCAAGCTAATAGCCATATAGGTACTACTTTTATGAGAAAGAGCTGTAAGTAATAAAATATATAAATTGTAACATATGTTATTAAAATTTGAAGGTTTCTGCAGCAATGGTTAGACCCAAAAGTACTTTAAAATTATTGATATAAGATGGAGCCTTTTGTTTGCATCTCAGGCAAGTCATTCTCTTCACTGCCCATCCACACACAATTTTTAATACTGCGCTCCTCTCAGGGTATATATTATATATATATTAAATTTATCCAAACTCATACAGATTTCACCATCATGTTGTCTTTTGCCCCAACTTAATGAATTACAATGTAATAATATGTAAAATGGTTTTTTCCTTTTTCTAAGTTGTTATGGGCTGAATTTTTTCCACTTGAAATGTTATACATTGGAGTCCTCACTCTTAGTTCATTTGAATATGAACTTATTTGGAGGCAGAGTCCTTAAAGTGGACTCATACAGATTGGACATTATAAGCAGAGGAAATTAGTACAAAGACATAGGAAGCTTCCGGGGAAGAGGTGAAAGACACACAGAGATGAGCTATCAGCCTTTTCTCTCAATCCTCAGGAGAAGCCAAAGCTGCCAACACTTTGTCTTGGGCATCAAGACTCTGGGACTGAGTGTTGAGCTAGTTCCCTGAATACCGAGGATTCTAGTACAGTCACCACATCCAACAAGTACACTGACTATGAACAACATAAATACACACACACACAGCTGTCTCATTTCCATCCTTATGGACCTTCATTGTGGGCCTCAGTCCCCATCGCCGGCTCTGAGTTCCTTTGTCCCTGACCAATGTGCTGATGACACAGTCACTGTGTGTCAGAGCACTGAACACTTGATCTATCCAATAATATGGCTTTAAACATTCTATAAAATGGGGCTCCCTAAGAGCATCAGTTTCACACTCAAAATTCAAACCAGCACATTTTCTTTTCTTCTACCTTATGTGAGGAGTTTGTTCTCTGCGGTATTGAAAGTGAAATCTAGTGACTCTATTCCAGAGAACACGTCCTTCATAAATTCTTCTGTAGTATAATCATCTTTCTCCTGCTGCTAAAGTACCTCAAACTCCACCTCTGTTCTTTAATGCATAACAATGCTTGAGCACACTGTTATAAAAAGCAAGAATGTTTTTTTCATAAAAGAGTAGTTGGGTTCTTAAGTGCTCTTCCACTTAAAAACTGGATAAAACATATGAATTTTATGATAGAGCTGCAAACAAGAATGGATATGTGGTGGATGTGTTGTATTTGTTTCTGTTTTACCACCAGCATGTGAGGAAACTGAATTGAAGAAAATGGTAGCCTAACTGAGTAGGAAACACAGCACAGAAGGGTTAACATTAGAAACTCACAAATAACAAAACTACACTAGTACAGGTTACAAAGTGTGTGAATCTCAAATCTGTAATGGTGGAAGACAGAACATGAGACATAATTGTGTAGCTTCTGAACCCATTTTCAAGAACAAGTCCAAGTCCTCTGTCATGGCAGAACCAGTGGGCATCTCTTGGGCATGTTGGTGTGAGTGAGGCAGAGCCCAGTGGTTTGATGGGAAACAAGCCTGGTTTTCAACTCTGTGGTGGTGATAGGAGTCTGTACAAATGCAAATCTGTTACTAGACTGAAACTTCAATGACATAAACTGGTAGAAATGAAGAAACCAGAAAAGTGAAGCCGTCATTGTGGACTCTCACCATGCCCATATCATGCCCACTGTAAATCTTCTACAGTGAATGATACTTATTTCAACTGTCTTTTGCTAATTTCCCAATATGCCATCACCAGTTACCTGCTCTCGCCAGGCAACCTGCTTATGGCCACGTGTGAGGGCTGCTTTGACTGGTTTCTTCATTCTCTTAGATGATGACTCCATTATTACTGAAGCTCATTTTCCTTGTCTCTTTTCAGGGTTACTCTTTGCTCCTGGTAGCCTAACTGGGTTTTATTTTATGTTGTTTTACTTTTTGTCCCACCTTACCATCCTTTGCACCCCAGAAGCTTTACCACAATCTTCTCTGACATCTGGCTCTCCATCCTGGCTGAACACTGAAATGGCCTGGGGTGGGGGGGTGCCGACAACATGAGGCGGAAGCCTGAGTTTATCTTACCACAATTAAATCAGAATTTCTTAAAGAGAATCCTGCATGTTTTAAAATTAAAAATCTCCTAGATAATTTTGATGAGTGCCCTTAGTTAAAAGCTACATCTTACATATTCTTGTTTCCCAGGAGCCCAGTCTCTGGTGCTCATCTTCCTGTGGGGAGTAGCCTGTGTCAACCCACACCTGGCCCACTGTATTAGAAAGGAAAGTGTTAGTTCTGCTGCAGTGACAAACAAGCTTACATCTTTCTGAAGCGTAAGTACGGATTTAAGTCTTGGTCTATTTGGCTTCCAGGACATCTGCCTTCTAGCAGCAACCCGCAGATGCAGATTGCTAGTGCTTTGTATTATTCTGTCTGGACACAGGCAGAAAAGAAGATGGCAATGCTGTGCATAGGTGTTACCTGCTTCTGTATGGAGATATATGTACCGTTAATCACCCACCATAGCTGGTCCATTGGAAGCAGCCCGCTGGCCTGTGTCACTAAGATGGCTTAGAAAATGTGCATGGGAATCTTCTTAATTGAGCAGTAGTAAATGTTTTCAATAGTCTTTTATCAGTGAGTATACATAGTATCTCTCTCCCCCTGTTTCTGTGTCTCTCTCTTTCTCCCTGCTAGAAACCTTCACCTCATTTCTACAAGTACTCCAACTGAATATGTCCCAATGAATCTTTCTTATTTTCCTCCCATTATCATGTTCTGAACAGTACTGATATTTATTCAATCCTTGAATTGTGGATTAAATTCTCAATTCCTTTTTACAAGTCAAGTGTATTTTATCCTTGACATATCTCTCTGACTTCTCTTTGGCTCTCCTACCTACCTGTAACTGTTTGCCTCTAGTCTTTAAAACACTGTGCTTGTGCAACTTTAATTGTCTCCTTATTGATGTCTTTTCAATATGTATTTTTCCTAGTTACAGTGTGATTGTTCTTAAATCCAAAACTGATCATATAATTCCTTTACTAAGTTCTTTTCAATGCTTTTTTAAAGCTCTCGGGATGTTTTGAAGTAGACTTGAGGGTAGCTAAGTGGTTCACAGAGAGCCTCTTATGATCCTTCCTACTCTATCCATTTACTGACTCAATTGAGTCCCATAAATAAAGAAATTTATAACACATTTATTTATTGCAAATACGTAAGTTGATTTGCTTATGTTCTTGAAACAATAAAAGGGTCAACTCAGAACAGGCACAAGTTGCCTTTTTCTCTGTGGTCTGTCTCCACAGGGCAGAAGGGTTGGGGAGCCGGGTACCCTTTCTGGAATAATGTGACTTGAACAGGACACATGTCACGTGCACTGATGCTATCTGGCTGTCATTTGGGTGTCCTGGGTTACAACCTGCAGGTGATGGGGACTCATGCATTGCCATCTGATGGACCTCATCTTTTCTGCTTTGTCTTCGCTTTTGCATTTCCAAACACCACATACAGCTCATTTTCTGCACTTGTAGGTCAAGTCTTTTCTTACCTTGGTGTAGCCCCTCCTAACACGATCTCAGTTACAGGCACATGTGCTTAGGATGATACATTTGTCTGGCTATATTCACCAGCTCTTTCTTGCTGGGACACAGTACCAGACACTCACACTGTAAAAGAGGTTTATTTAGTTCCTTGTTTCAGAGGTTTCAGGAGCTGTGAGTCTGGGTTGGGTCTGGGTCTAAGGGAGGAACATCCTGAGGGAAGACCATGCAGAGGCAAGACTAGGTGTCTAGTCTGTGGCAGAAGAGGGACCAAGCAGAGACCTCCACGTCCTACCCGAAGACACAGCAGTATGTTTCATCATCCCTTGAATGGGTCCCAAAGTCACTCAGATCAGCACTTGACCCTAACCATTGTCCTGGCCAAGTGTATGGTTACCAGAAAGTGAGACCTAGCATATAGTGAATAAAGGGAAAACCCAAACTCCCTGTAGTATGATGCCTTTCCCTTTTCTCTCCAGCTGTAATACATTATATAAAATGTATCCCACGCATAGACACACATGGAAGCATGTGTAACCCCCCACAGTCTCTCTAGCCTCTATTTTGATTAATAGTCATGAGCTGAGTTTCTAGGCTTATCCTCTATACACGTTAGAGTTCAAGCGACTGGGTTCATGCTGCTGTCTGTTTGCCTCTGTCCCTATCTGCCTGAATTCATTCTTTTTTGGCTGCTCTGAGAAAATGCATCTGGGCCCTTCTCCACTCACCCTTTCCCAGCTGGCTCAGGCCAGCCTTCATCAGGATAGAGCAGGAGACAAACCTCCCTCGTGGCTCCCATGTGATCTCCCCCCAGCCCCTCGGGCCATGCACTGCCCTGCAGGTGTCAGCATCCAGTTCCCAGGGCAGCCTGAGCTTCTCCATTATCACGCTGCTGCCTGGGGAGCTGTTCAGGGCCAGTTCCACCGACAGAGCAGCCAGCAGTGCCTTGTTTCCCATGTGCAACATGGTGGCCTCACAGCAGAGTTACCAGGGGTCATCTAAAAGTATGGTATGTTTAAATTTTTAGAAATTATTATAGTAAAAGACACACTGTCACTCCCCCCCCCCACATCATACTTCCTCAGTTCTAGTGAACTGTCTCTACCATGAGTGCTGTCTGTTTCCATAATGGCAGGCATTGCTTTGAACACACTTATCCCATCATTCTTGAAACTGAAAAAAATTCTGAAAATCCTCTTTCATGAATATTCTTTGCTTCAATCATGCCACCTTCATGTCCCGAATGGCTCAAAACAAATGTTTCCCTGTCATGGTCCTTCTGACTTTGGGGCAGAGCCAGAGTCCTGTGTACCAGGCCCGGTGACTAAGCAGGGCAAGGGCACCTACGAGCTGCCACTCTGTTGGGTGGCAGTTGGCAGCAGCATCCACTGTCTGTTTGATCACAAAAAGAAAAAAAGGGGCTTACTAAACTGCTTCAGAAAATGGCATAATGGGTGATGGGATAATTGTGTTAGAAGAAAAAGGTGAGTGTCTTGAGGGAAATCAATGGCAAAGTGTCCTTTACTGTCATGATTTCAAAAATTTAAATATAATGAATCCACCCCACAAGACTTCTCTCTTGAACAGCTCCAGTCTCTGCCTCTAGATTCTCTCAGCGACACCCGCTTTTCTGGCATCTCTGGCCTCCAGTGGCCTTCTCCTGAAATCTGGGCGAAGCTGCCACAACCCCACAATCCATGCTCTCTCTGGCCCGGTAAAATCACCACCACATGCACCATGCCAAGGTCTTCCACCCACTTGAGCAGCAGCTGGCCCCCTTGAATCCCTCCCCGCTGCGGGCTTTGATGCCTGGGAAGCTAAGCACTGCGAAGTGAATGAATCCTAGGGAGCCAATTCCCTATGCTTTCTTCTTAAGTAGGGTGCCCTGGGCTCTCTTCTGAAAGCAAAGTCTTCCACTTCTGTGGGTTAGAAAGCGAGACTTTGCTATTTATGGAAACTCTCCCAAGACATCTTTTCTGCTGTCCTATTGTAAATACTTGGTTTCTTCTTTTTAAATTCTAATTGTTTATAATATCACTTTCCTACAGTTGGGGAGAAACTATCTTCATTGAGCCTGGTCTTCACTGTGATCATTCTGGCCTTCAGCTACTCTCCGTTGAGCAGAACTTACAGTCTCCTTGGGCTACTACAGCCAGCAGTTCTAGCCCTTCCAAATTCCCCCTTGCAAACCACTTTCAAAGGGTTGTGCACCACTAGGTTGTGTAGTCACACAATGACCTACTTCTGTCTCTATCAGTTTCTTCACTGCTGGGACAAAATGCCCAACACTATCAACTGCAGGGGGCACAGTTTATTCTGGCTCATGCTTTAGGTCCATAGTTCACTGGCAGCAGGCAGGAAGGCATGGTGGAGATTCCAGTGCAGCAAGTCTGCTCCGATGACCCATAATTAATCACCTGTCAGGACAAACCAGGATGCTTTGGAGGCTCCTTTAGATCTAAACTGTAACAAAGCTGCCACCGACCTGGGTAACCCCTTTCTTCCCTGCAGAGCCCCCAGCACAGAAGGAAGCAGCCGATGTCCCAGCTCACATGGGAAGGCTCTCTGCATATCCTCACAACACAGCCTAAGCAATGTGGGTAATGAGAGTAAACCATGACTGTGCTGATGCCTAGACCATTCTTTCTTTAAATAAAGCACAAGTGCTACTATACCCTACACAGGGTGGATCACAGAACTGGGTGAGCTATGTACCTGAGTACCAGATGGAGATAGAAACACGAAACTGCTGACTATCTGGAACCAGACAGGTGTTTTCTGCTTTTAGCTGGCTACAAACTATCATTATACTCCCCTCATGTTGTCCTCCAAACTGGAAATCTCACGGGTTTGGAATATTCAAACTATATCTGATCTCCAGTGTCCAGCAAATCACCGTCATCCTACTTCCTCCGTTCTAGTGAACTGTCTTTACCACAAGTGCTGTCTGTATCCAAATGCTTAAAGCTTCATTATTCACAATCATCTATGGCTTAGCCTGGTTATTCTGTGGGTTTTAGTGGCCATCTCAGTACAGTTTATATAGTATTTGAAAGTCACACACCCCCAACTTCTCAGAAAATAATTTAGGAACCTCTGACGGTCTCTGGGACCTGCTTAAAAAGTTCACAAAGTGCTACCTTTTAATGAAAACATGAAGCTGGATTGTCCCCATGGAAGTCAACCAAACCCAATGGGTCAGGCAGAACCATGCGCCAGAGGCAGAGTGAGGGCTTAGCCATTCTTTTTCAAGCCACATACCAACCACATGAGCACCAGTGCTGCTTTGCTCTTTGCCCCACTGATTCCTTTTGCTCGGAAACACAGTCATTAAAGGAAATCCTTACTCAAGTAAATGTGTCAAGGAATCATTGTCATTCTAAATGAGACAATAAATACCTTTAGAGTCTTCTCCGTAGCATCCAGGATTTTCAACTTCAAATGACAGCATCACATGTACAAATGCTCTTGACTGCCCTCAGTCACTACAGGATCAAGGGTCCAAGACCAAAGCAAGAACTGCTCGTGCTGAGCCTGCCCCGTGCATGGCAGGATGAGAGTGGGCAGCCTGAGGGAGCCAAGATGTCCACAGAACTCACTTGCGTGTCTGTGCTGCTGTGAATTTAAGTCAAGGTAGCACAATAAAGGGTGTTTCTTCCACTGGTGGTCCTGCCTCAGGAATCCAAGCCCTCTCATCCCCCCACCTTCCAAGTTCCTGGCAGGAGCACATGGGGAGGGTGAGGCAGAGGCAGAAGGTGGTCTACACCATGGTTCAGCATCTTCCAGCAGACGCTCTTGTACATGTGCCATGTCTCGAGTGGGTAGACAGATGCTACAGACAGTAGCTCTCTGTAAGGGAAAATAGAGGAGGGTGAGAAAAAAAGATATCAAAATGAACTGTCTCACAGGGAGAAGAATATAACCCTAAATAGAGCTCAAAAGAGATATTTCCAACCTAAAACCTATTTTTCTTCTGGCATGGATTATTCCTCTGAAGGCATATACACTGCTCTTTTCTAAATGCTTGATTTAGCAGAGAACATTTATGATCTGTGTCACTTTCCTTTTGTACACAGACAGATCTCTATCTCCACTGCTTCTTGTGAGTGTTTTTTTAAAAGTTTTTATGCATTCTTCTTAAATGCACTTATTCATTGCAACTAATTGAATTACCTATTATATCTATTACCTTCCCACATTATTCATGGCAGCATAAAGCGGTCTCTCTCTGAATACATTCATCTCCTTCTAAATCTTTGCCTTGACCTTTACTCTCTCTACATATTCATCTCACTCCTTTTATTTTCACTTTCAAACATTCCTCCAAATTCCAATGTATTAATGTACACACGTATGAATAGAAGACCAAATTCTAATCTATAGGACTAGTATCTGCAACTCCAGTGATTCGATCTTGGATATTTTCTCCACCTTTCTATGACTCAAGTGTTTGATTTATAAAATTATTTTAATAACACCCAATTTTTCATATGTCAGAGAAATTATGAGGGAATCAAAGGTTAAAGGGCATGTAAAACTATTTTAGATTAAAAAAGAATGTAGTAGTAAATAGGAATCATGCACAAGATTATCATTATACCACATTACTCAGGCATTATGTTTGACCTCCGTTCAGTCATTTATCCTCCTCAAGTTTTATTTCCCTTGCTGGCATAAATAAAATCTTTATTCATTTACTCTATAAGCTTTTCATGAATTGCTCACTATGATATAAGCATTTTCTTTGAGAACTATAGGCTTAAAGTAAAGAAATAAGTCTCATGGTTCTCCTTATTTCAGAGAACCTGGAGATGCATCCGTGAGGCAAACATACACAGAGTGTATCAGCCAGAAAGGGTGAGGGGTTGCTGCAATGACAAAGAGCCCCTAGTTTGAATGGCTCACCCTCTGACAGCAGTGATCAGTGGCTGCTCCTCCTTTGCTGCTGGTGAGCACTGATCCTCTCAAGACAGTCAGGAAAGTCTTTCTAGATCTAGAGCAGCCTATAAGCAGCTCTAATGAGCAGTATGTGAAGACTGCTGACTGAATTCTTATGAGAACCAGCAACTTTCCCCTCCATGGAACACAGCCACCATGATGTGAAGTTATGTGGAAAGTGGGCAGAGCATGAGACCTTGAGAAGGAAGGAGGAGGCCCCGTAGAGGAGGGAGGCTTCCTGGGAGAGACCCAGAGCTGACACCCAGCTGCATGAACCTCCTTTAAAGGCACAGTCCATGAGAAGTGTTTCATAGCTTCCCAGAGCCATTCCACGCCAAGGTGCCTGCTGGTCCCCACAAGCCGTACACAGGATGTCGTATGAAGGGCTGTGTCATGGGTGATACCTATTCATGGGTTGCAGGGAAGCTCTGCTCCATCAGGTCACACACAACCCCAGACTGGCAGAGGCACCACCGTGTCACAGAGGCCCACTGTGCGCCCAGCATTACTACAGTGGAGGAGGGAGCAACCTCATACGCCCAGGTGCTGCGGGTAACCCACACCACTCCTCCCCGACCTTCACCTCCCTCAGACATTATGGCTCCTAGGAGTTCCAGAGAGGAGTTTGGTGAGCGTGCTCTCCGTGACCTGAGAGGAGCGGAGAGGTCCAGGAGCCCTAGAATCACCTGACACGGCCTCACAACGCACAGTGGGAGTGCATGCGTAGTGCAAACGGACCCTCCTCTGGGTTAGCAAAAGTGACAATCAGAGATGATCTTAGTAGGCCACAAAGAAAGAAGGTGAGAGCTTTGCAGTCAAGGGGGTGGGACGTTTCTCAGGACAGATGCAGGAAAAGGCATGGCGTGGCCCAGCGGAGGCAGAAAGCGCCAATGTTTATAGTCTGTGGTGGGTGTCTAGAGAGGAAGGCGGAGAGATAAGCGGTACTGCCATACTCTGCAGGCCTCATTGCTCACTAGTGAGTTGCATTCCATGAAGCGCAACATCTCCAAAGGAACTGATGAAAAGAACAGCACTCAGGACAGACCGGATTTTAATGAAGTGGCACAGAGGAAAAGCAGGAGGAATGAAGGGGCAAAAAAAAATATGAAGACCTTGCACTTGTTCAGGTGAAAGATGGTAGTAAGCATAATGGAAAATAAGTAAGTCAAAGGGAGTAAGCACCGGGTTTATTGGTTAAGAGGTACTTCAAGTGGAGGGAATTACACCAGGCTTGTGCTGCGAAGGGGGAAAGTGTTTGGCTGCGACACATTCAACTGAGGCTGCCTCTGGTGCGTACAGGTGAAAAGGTGATGGAGATTAAACAGAACCTTTGCAGCTAGAAGTTAGAGATAGAGCTCATAGGCGAAACTGAACTGCTCAGGAAGGAGAGGAGAGCACCTCAGAAGCCGCTGGGAGTCCCAGGTTCAAGGGCAGGAAGCGGCCCTGAGGAGTCTGACCACAGTGGCGTCCTCCTGTGTCGGGGGCCGCAACCCACCTGGATTTTAAGGGAAAGTCTACAAGCACAAGGGTTACTGCCATGAATTCACTTTCTCCTAATTGATGAAGCATACTAGTTTGAGTTTTACATGTCAAAAATAAATCTCCCAAAACATGATTAACAGCATCTCAAATTCATGTTTCATTCACATTTGGCAATTGTGTAGGGGATGAGAGTTTTAATTAAAAAAAAAATATCAGAGAAGCTACTAAGAAAATGTCCTCTTTGAAGATCATGTAGTATAGGAAAGAGGGTTAAGTCTTCTTCATACAGACAAACATATCCCAGCCTTCGTTTCCCTTCAAGTACCTGCTTGAACCAGATGTCTTAGTGGGGCAATGTAGTTATTCAGTCTCAGGTAGATGATGATGCTGCCCTATAGGTTCTGCTGGACACAGGCTGAAGCTCCAGTGGCCTGGAAACAGATGCCCTCGCTCTTCGCCAAGCTCCCTTTCCCTTAGAGGAAGGACAGGATGTGCAGAACTGTGCTTGAGGCCTGTGGTTATTTGGAGGTAGCTCGTCTAATGCCATAAGACAGGAAAATAAGTGTATAAGCCAATTTACACAAGTGTGGCATTAACTTTAATGTGCACCTGGGTTTCCAACAAGGAAAAATAGAAACCCAAATTCCTTCCTTTTTCTGCTGGGATTCAGCCCTAACACCATTTTGTTTAAATTTCATAGGTTTAAGTTTCATCAAAGTAGAATTTGTTTATGTAAAATTACATACCAGATGTTCACTGCCATGGAGTTGTGGAGTATTTTATTGCCAATGTGACCCTTGTGGATTCCATTTATAAACCAAAGCCAGGCTGTTTATGTAAGGTTTCACCCGAAGACCATGAAGAAATTTGGTAATATAGGGCCTGCAACCTAAAAGACAGATAACTTTGTTCTTAAAGATATCTCTTTCGGAAACATAGGCCTTGCGAAAGCTGCAGTTTAAGGAAGTACAATCTGGTGGCCGCGCTTTGTATCTTCAAATGCGTTTTGACGACCACTATCTCAGCGTGCGAGTCACTGCAACAGGGGAGGCGGTTGAGGGTGGCGATTACCAGCTGATTTGTCCACTGATCGTACCTGGAGGTTTTCATCACTGCCACCGAAGGAGGCTACCCTGGGCCTCCAGCTCAAACCTTGGGTGCAGCCTAGGAAACTGAATTTCCACCATGTCGCCACAAAAAGCTCCTCATTCCTTTAAGGGCCATTCGCTGTGGGCCCCACTTGAGGCCTGCAGGCACCAGCCTGAGCAAATGCTGACCAGTGGCAGGTGGACTCGTTGCCAGACATTTGCTGTTATGAGGAGACCCAGGGCTGGGTATTGGATGAAGAAAAGAGGGCTACTTAGCTCCGAGTTCTGAGGCTGAAAGACTAATGGACATGGGGTGGGTGTCTCAGCAGGACAGAGGCCATTGTGGCGGGAGAAAGTGAGACCGGGAGGACGTGGCAAGATGAGAAGTCTGGAGACCAAGGAAGGAAACGCTCCACACTTGTTTCAAGTGTGCTAGCATCTGTGCTTGGGGTAAGTAACCAACGCCCCTGAACAGCTCCCCCCCTCCCCCCCGCTCAGAGCGCTGCCCCAGAGGCTGCTCTTCCCAAAAGTCCTACTGTCCCTGCGGCTGCACCGGGGCCTCCACTCAGGTTGGACCAGCCGCTGCACAACAGCGCCGCCCGTGACCAGGTGAGGTACAGGCAGGGAGGGCCAAGAGGGAGCCACCCAGGTTCACGTGGGGGCAGGAAAAACGGGGGTTTGGATTCACCACCTTCAGCAAACAGGAGGAACGAGGGAGCCCCGTCTACAAACGAGTGAAGAGGAGGAATTTGCAGAGGGCCCCAAGGCGCCCACACCTGAGGCTGGGTCACCAACAGGGCTCAAGCAGGAACATGTTCAAAATGCAAACGAATGTGCTCAACTCAGCCCAAAATGCAAATCACAAACTCCAAAGCGACGCTTGGCTGTTATGCATTAGTACTGTGGGATGCTGGAGAGGTGGGGTGCCTACCGAAGACTGGTTCTTCTCTCTGCACACAAAGGACAGAATCACGTTTTCTACCATGGAAATGCAAGCTAGTGAGGCCACAGTGCTGTGGGGTTCCTAGCCCTAGGAATCCTCCAGGCACCAAGTGAGGACCCGCGGAGAACGTGATCCCTCCGCCAGAGGTGCGCAGGCCAGGCCCGCTGGCTGTCAGCACAATGCTGCGCTGGGGTGAGCCCTGGCTGGGGCCAGGTGACACCTCCAGGTCTTTCTCAGTCTGAGAATCTCAACCGCTTTGCTCACTGTCATTACAATGTTCCAGAAAGTGGAACATCTAGGATGAAAATCCTCTTGCAGAATCAATTACCATTGAAAAATTAGTCTCAAATCTATCCATAGTTTATCTGAATGCTATTTTATATAAACCTCTTTACACATTTCTAATCAAGATTTGGAAAATATCCACGATTAGTCTCGTCCATATGCTTTCTCAATATTTAATACTAAACTGTGGTGGCAACTCAGTGAAAGCAATGGTAAATTCATGCTCAAAATTTCATTTCCATCACAAGCTCTTTGAAATCCAAAATACGATTACCACCTTCGTTTATGCCTCTTTCTCTCCAACTGCAAGGTATGGCCAGCATCAAAGTCCACATCTGATCCCTGTAGCCCAGTGTTGCTCAAGAAGTTTCCTGTCACCCCTCACACCCAGGCCCGACTCTGCCCAAATCTGTGGCAATGGCGGAATCCTGCTTTGGCCATGTTGGCCAAGTGTGGGCACATTTCTCACTCTGGCCACTAGAACAGGGGGTGAGTCCCTGTGCTAACTGGGCCTGGGGTCCAGCAAGCAGTCTGTATCCTTCCTGACTTCTTCCAGAACTTCTGTCTTTCATTATGAGAATGATTTTGCACCAACTAGTAGTTTCCATTTCTGCCGCCTAACTTCTACCAAAGTCTCATGGGTAAAAGCTGTCCTACCTCATTCAGACCTGTTTGACTCATTTTACTGTTATTTTTATTGTTATATAAATACACATCTGTAGTACATGTAATTTACAGTCATCTTGGGGAGTGTGCCCATCACATAGCTTGTTTTTTTTTCAATCTCTTGCCCTTCTCTTCCACCTCCCTCTCTCTTCCTCTAAATCCCCTTTTCTCATTTTCAATCTAGTTGATGCTATTAATCTCATTTCATATTTATGACCTATGATGCTTACACTCAAGAAACTTATTAGATTCCAGTATGTAGTATATCTTGATTTATTTTTATGCCATTATTTTATGCTTTGTTTTGCAGCACTGCTAATATACCTCTCAATCTACGTCCTTTCTATTTCTCTTATTCTTAGAAAAACTGTACATGCAAACCCAGAAAATATGAAGAGCTACCACTTACTCATAATTAATCAATATTGTCTCCTTTGGACTCTGGACTTTCCTGGAGTATTCAAAAGGAAATCCTAGAGGTTTCAGCATTTCAATCATCCTTTCCAAGGTCTTCAGTATGTATCCCAAAAACAAAGGTATTGGCAAGCAACATTCCCATGTACCAACAGCACTGAGGAACTGTTCTCAAGTTTCTAGGGCGTCATTAGGGATGTGAGACCTCTTGGTGTGTACTTAAGTGGCCTCGAACATAATATCATCCCTCCCCTTGTGATGGGCCCTGGTCCCTGAGGTGCTGAAGAAGGGAGTTGGAGATGCTCACACCAAGGATGGGTCTCGATGCTACCTCTTGATGTGTGTCAGCTTGTCCTATCACCTGGAAATGCCAGGGAGGCAGAAGTTACATCCGAAAGCTTTGATAGATACAAGTTCACATATGTTCTGTTCACAAAGGAGAGGATTTGGGGGTCAGAGATATGCACTATACACTACATCCCATCAGCAACCACAGAACACCTGGTTATCTTAGGTTTTTTTTAGAGATAGTGTGTATTATTTTCTAGGCCTGTGAATATTTTATGTTAAGCTGACTTTTTATATGTGAGGGTAAGTTTTTCTCATGAAAAGTAATTAAGTGTGAGACACTAATTTTTTTTTTTTTGAGAAAGGGTCTCACTTTGTAGTTCAGGCTGGCCCTGAGCTCACTATATAGCCCAGGCAAGCCTCGAACTCAGCAATCCTCCTGCCTCTGCCTCCCAAGTGCTAGGATTACAAGCATGAGCCACCATGCCCGGCACTGTGGTATGTGGTACTGATTGCTGGTGGGCGTGACTTACCACGCCCAGCACTATATGTAGTTACTGGGGATCAGACTCAGGACCTTGTGCTTGCGAGGTAGGCGCTGGAATCCCTGAGCTAAATCTCCAGCCCTTGAGACACCAAATTTTTATATTCTTTTCTTTTTTAAAAAATTAGTGTGCAGGGCAGAGATTTAGCTCAGGGGTTCCAGCGCCTGCCTAGCAAGCACAAGGTCCCTGGTTTGATCCCAGGTAACCACATACAACAATACCAGGCATGGTGGCTCACATCCACCAGCAATCAGTGCCACATACCACAAATGCTGGGCTTGGTGCTTCAAGCCTGTAATCCCAGCACTGGGGAGGCAGAGGCCATAGGATTGCTGAGTTTGAGGCTTGCCTGGGCTATATAGTGAGCTCATGGCCAACCTGAACTACAAACCAAGACCGTGTCTCAAAAAAAAAAAAATTAGTATGTATTCTGCAAATAATGCCAGATTAGTATTGCAGACATCTTCCTTTTTGATAGCTGGGCTGTACTCTCCTGTGCAATAGATATATTTTAATTTTTTCCAATAAGACTTTACTGATAGACATTTGGTGTCCACTTTCTATTAATGAAAGCACTGTCACACATAATGCATGCTCTCCATTTGCTTAGTGCATTTGTTCCACTTTACTTTTGAAGATGCAGCTTGGCATTGGTTTCTAGTCCCAGGGTTGTCGAAGCAAAGGGAAAGTATGTGTATTGCTGCTGAAGCTCACCACCTTCTCTCCTAGTTAGCAGCACGCTTTGCCTTTTCACCATGTAATGGAAGACACCAGGTGCCCCTCAGTGCCACAGTCAGAGCAGAGAGATGATCAGCTCTCCCATGTGTCTGCACTTGCATTTCCCTCAATCAGGCGTGAAGTTGAAGCATATTCAGAGATCAATGGCCATTCGTATTAATTTTTCTTTGAATTATCTCCTCGTACTTTTACAGTCTATCCAGTGCACCCTCTGTTTTTTCTATTGATTTCAATAGTTTTTTTGTGTTTTGTTTTGTTTTTGAGACAGGGTCTTGCTTTGTAGTTCAGGCTGGCCCTGAGCTCACTATGTAGCCCAGGCAAGCCTCAAACTCAGCAGTCCTCCTGCCTCTGCCTCCCAAGTGCTGAGATGACAGGCGTGACACCACGGCGGGTGATCTCAATCATTTTTAAAATATATTAAGAGTAGCAGTTAGTTCCTTATTTTAGTTGATTTTGCTTTTCTGTAGAGTCAAGAAAAATGCAGTTGCTCTTCATACATGAAACTGTTCTGCACTATTTGCTATTGAGTTCTTATGAGATTGTGTATCATCCTTGGTTTATGTTGTAGCTGATTCATTTCTAAAAATAAGCATTTTTCTTCCTCTTCTATCTTATGAAGTGCATTGAGGGGTATTATATCACTCCTGTTTTTATGAGTTTGGTGAAATTCTCATATGAAGTTTGAGCTTTTTGTAAATTTGTTACTTTTAAGATTGTTCTCTCAATAGTTTGTGTTAACTTTTGTGTTCTAAGGTTGTTTTGGTAAATTCCATTTTACTAAAAAGTTATGTCTTCCAATACAATCTAATGCTCTGAAAAATAAATTTATCTAAACCACCTTCCTTTTTATTTTTAATTGTATAAAGAGGCATAAGTAGGTCTA
This sequence comes from Thryonomys swinderianus, assembly GCA_004025085.1. Classification (NCBI taxonomy): domain Eukaryota; kingdom Metazoa; phylum Chordata; class Mammalia; order Rodentia; family Thryonomyidae; genus Thryonomys; species Thryonomys swinderianus. The sequence continues at coordinate 22,259 of PVIC010003335.1, forward strand.
TTAGACAGCATTTAAACTACACATTCAAAGAAAATAGAATGAGGTCCCTCAAGAGAGGTATGCTTCGGCTTGGAGCTAAGAACGGTGGTATGTTTTGGGCAGTGGAGTTCGTAAGTATAGAGAAAGATTTGGTTGGGCTTACTGTGAGCCAAAAGAGATGGTTCCTCCAAATGCAGAAATGGCTTATTTTACCAGAAGAAGATGGCCCATTTTGCAGGGTGAAAGCAGTGGAAAAGTCTTTTTGTTAAAAAAAAAGGATGATATGATCTAATAATTAAAATCAATTATATTCTTAGAGTGATTTTAGGGATGTGGGGTGTGATGGTCATGGAGGAAATGGACCAGGCAGCAGACACAGGAGCCAGCCCAGCAGCCAGCTCCGGCACACAGGCCCCGTCTCAGCCACCTGCAGTGGGAGCCCAGTGGGCAGCATGTCTGGGTCTGGGGTGAAGAGGGCCACGGCCATCTGAGCCCCACCTCTGTGGACGCTCCCTGCACCTTTGTCCCTGTTGTCTTATTCAGAGGGGAAAGGAGGAGTGCAAAGGAGGCACTGAGAGTCCCCGGAGCACGGAAGGAATGAAGGAAGGCAGAGAAGATGTGAAGGACAGATCACCTGGCCAGCGGCAAGTGAGGGGCCAGGTGTGCGAGCAAGGCCGGAGCTGGAGTGCAGGTGAGAAGCTTCAGGTGCCGAGACACAGATCTCGGCCTGGGGCGACTGGAGGGGAGCTTCACGCCCAGGGTGACGATGGCTCCCCAGGGTGGGAGATGCAGCCCATCCGTGCATGACTTTTCTTTCCAGACTCTCTGCAGCCGCACTCCTCTGCTACCTGCCGTGGCCATCCAAGCCAGCGGTCTCTGAGCCTTCCCGCCAGAAGATTTCTGCTTTACTTTGTCTCTTGGGTTCTTCTGGAGGGCAGGAGATCCACATATCCCTTAAAATAAGGCTTCCAAAAACTCAAAAAGGATGTGTGCCCCAGAGAGCTGTGATCAATACTGAGAGTGATGGAAGCGAGGGGTTAGGAGGCCACAGGGCAGCCCGGGGTCCCGAAGAGAGGTCCGTGCCTAAGGCCAAGAGCATCACTGTGCCCAACTTGGCTGGCTGCACCTGACTCCTACTTGATAATCGAGGGGCAAAGGATCGAGTCCCATTTGTCTATGCTATTACATGCTCTGTTGGAGGGGAGTCCTATGCTGGCCTCGCAATCCACGTAGAACCTCATCTGGAACAAACCCCTGGTCATCTGTCGACACTGCCTGTCTTTGTCCCTCAGGACCACCACGCTGGCTTTTCCTCCTTTTATAGTCTCTTTCTTCCTTCTTTTAAAATAATGTACAGATATTCTTATGGGATTGCAGGAACAATCTTATTATTGTGGAAAATCATAAGCAGACTCCCTCTGCATTCAGAAATCACGGAAGGCAGTCACATGTGATGTCTGTACAATCCAAATGTGGGTGAAGGAAGGATTCGAACGGCCCCCCTCCCTCCAACATGCTCAAGCCCCACCCACAACCACATCTAGACCATCCTGCAGCCATGCTTGGGATAACAAAAATGAATTACTTCAACTCTTGGCAGGCCAGGATTCAATTACATTATGCGTTCTTCACTAAAATATAGAACAGAACTCACAAATGAACTTCATAGTTTGCCAATATCATAATTTTTTTAAAAATCTGGTTTGTAAGAAATGTTTGTTTTTCTTGCCTAATAATTCCTAGCTTAGAAGAAAAGTTAATATCCTTTAAGTAAAGGACTAATATCTTTCTATGGTATTGCTTCTCTTTCTTTTCTTTTTTTTCTTTCCTTTTTTTTTTTTTGACCCATCTGGTTTGTCAGAAAAGTCTCCTACCTCTGATATTTATACAATATCATGCAAATGTCAAAATCTGAATGTCATCTTCAAAGACCCTTTTATGTCAGGCAACCCCTTTATAGGGAAAAAATAAACAATTTTATGTATGCATGCTTGATGCCAGTCCAATTAATAAAAGCCTTTTTTGCTATGCTTGGCTACAAGCAAGTTTCTCTTTTGAAAATGAACAGAGGGAGAATGAGATAAAAGGTCTGTATTGTTTCCCTGCAAATTTTACAGTTTCATTTTTAATTTGTGTTTGGATGTGAGGATCTTGGTGCAGATGGTGTGATAGTCCACAGTATGTTCTGAGAACCTGAATGATAACAAAGATATGCAAATTGAGAGGGTGCTTTGGATGAAAGCCAAGATATCCAATTTCACAATAGCTGAAAACAAATTGATGTGCCCGGCAAAGTACTCAGAGTAGCACTAGGAAATGTAACAGTGCCAAAACAAATTATATTAATGACCTTAGCAGTTTGTTCAATTCCATTGGCCAGCTTCGTGTTGGTTACATTTGTCTGCACTGGCATTCCATTTACTAGGCAAAATAACTTTTCTTTAAAAAAAAGATAAAAAGATTTTTAAAAACAACAAAAATAAACTTCATGAAAAATCAATCTTGATAATTGTATAAAACATGACACAATTATTTGGCACCTGGAATATTCAGCAAAATTTAATGTATCAAAAAGTGAAATGTACCAGCACTTTCATTCAAGGGAAAATGTCAGAATTTATCATTTCGGGGAATTTTAAACTGCACATCAAATACTGCAGTCCATAAAACAATTCAGCTAGAAATGCTCACACTACTTCATAGGTTTTTAATAGATAACTTATTAAACTCCAGGACTCAGAGTGTAAAATGAACTGTTTCAGAAGAAAAGAATGTCAAAAAAAAAAAAAAAAGTTAAATGGGGAAAGAAGAGAAGGAAAACTATCTGTGACTACAAAGTGATAAATATAAAGTCTAATTTATAATATGCTATATTCCTTTATCATTATGCTGATATGGCATCTTCTCATGTCCTACAAAACAAAACAAAACAGAACAAAACCACGTGCTTGGAAAGCATTTAATTGTAGGTCTATTTTTTTGTCATAGTCAATGTTGTCAACCTGTTTGGTAATTATTTAAGTTCCACTTTCTAGGTTTTAAACCTTGCAAGTAAGAGTGGTGTTAATAAAAAGTGCAGGTAAATGTGGGTAACTTGCCAATAAAAATACATTTTAAAGGCAAATTTCTTATAAACTAATATCAGGTTTCAAAGTGTTCCTCTTTTAGGTGACTCATGGGCCCCACCATCATCAAGAACAAATAAACAAATGCAGACATCACTGTAGGGAATGTAACTAAAATTCCCAAATCAGTGACAGTCTTTAAAAATCACCTGCAGCTAGCCCGCCTCTTCCATCACACGTGCAGGCTCTCACAAAATAATCTCCTATGTGTGTACCTTCCGCTTCCAAACCCTGGGAGTCTAGAATGAGAGAAAAACTGGTCGCACCACTTGTTGCTCAGAAATTGCTTCATGCAAAGAGATGAATAAAATGGAATTTCGGAAAGGACTGGTGTTTGGCACATGCCGTGAGAGGGAAAATGAGAAGCTGTGAAGACAGCAGGCTTCCACCGCTCTGGCCACTCCGGAACCGGTTTCCACGGGAAAGTTTCCAGCAGGACTGTGTCTTCCTAGAAGAATCCTATATTCACAACAGGACAGATGATAACTGAAGGATAGCCAGGCAAAGACAAATGCAATTTCCCTAACAGAATTGGGCACATGTTCAAATTAAATGTATATTTTTCAAAAGTTAGAAATCTAGTTTTAATTTTAGGAAATAATTATTTTTGTCCTAGGTTCCTCGATACACCTATCCTTCTGTTCTTATTCCTTCTCTTCCTTTTTCTAGATTACTTGTTTTCGATCTGTAAATATTAGAAGGAGAAATGACAAGAAATGATAACTCCCTTTATCATTAACTGGGCACATTTTACCTATGCTCACTTTGGTCCTCATTTGTGCCTTTTGATATTATTTCAAGGTCATTTGGACCTTGGAAAAATATTCAGGTCAGGAAATTCCAAGTTTAGTGTTGTACTGAGCAACAGGTCAATACATCGCTGTCACAGAGCAGCGTGTCTTACAGCAAGGAGCTAAGAGATAGGGTAAGTAATTAAACAGCCGTGTATCTGTTTAAAAACTCTTTTCATTATAGGAGTGTTTCTGCAGAGAAATGCTCTTCTGTTAGGCAAATACGAAGAAAGCCTCACACGGCTACAATAATGGCTCTTCTTAGCTATTTAATCTAAGTAACACCAAAATATAAGGGTTCTGATAAGCCCTCAAGTGACCCCTGGTTTGGGGGGGAAATGCACTAAAAAAAAAAAGATCTTGGAGCTGTCCATCAATTTCTGAGGCACACAGAAATCCGAGCAGTGAGGAAATGTACTCTCGCTCTTCATGCATAATACATACCAAATAGGTGAAGTAGTATGGAAAGTGAATTTTAATTGGTTATAATTGTCATTTCATTTAGTAAAGTATTGTCTGGAGACCCGGATATCAATTAGCACTCTATGGACTCTGTTACTTATGAAAATATGCATATAGAGAGACAGTGTGCTCGAGCCATAGATATACTTTAATTAAGAAAGTGGAGCAATAATTTAAAGACCTTTAAAGTATCAATTAATTGTGAGAGAGGTGGAGTCTGAGTATTAACTTGATAAAGTCAAAATCACTGCGTCTGGTTCAGATGAACTGAGAAACAGTATGTTCTCGTTTTGCTACCTGAGATTGTTTTTTTTTTCCTCTCTTGCTTTTTGTCAAGGCATCATTAAGCAGGAAATGTTGTTGCATTAAAATAAAACGAGAAAAATTCATAGAGGTCTGATAATGGTGAAGATTTTCCCCTTTACCTGTGAGCCTCGGTATGTATGCATTTCGCGAAAAGAGGGGAGAAAAACAATATTAAGTCAAGAGCTCCCCGAGAAGATCTCTTTCAGACGCCCTTCATTTCCTCAGAATTAATGGACTCGCAGGCATCAATAAGGCAGAAAAAAAAGATGATTGATGTATTTCGTTTTATTATTAAATTGTTGGTAGCCAAGGCAGCTTTTCTTTTTTTTCCATGGGGATGAAGAGAGACCTGTCCCTTTTTAACCACTTGCTCGGAATGACTTTTATACCCAATATCAGCGAGAAGAGAGGGTGAATGTCACCTCTCCTCTCTGCCTCCTCCCGCTGACGCCTACCCCCTCCTTGATTGACAGCTACTAATAACCTTCCCGCCCTGGGTGCCGTGGAGACACTTTATTAGGACAAACAGCCAAGGAAATCTAGGAAAGGAGCCAAGTCTGCAGTGAGTTATTATCGGGCTTGTATTTATCTCAGCTTTGTAATTTTTTTCAGTGATATGCAAATCCTGAAATAGATCTTCTGCTGTTGAAGGGCAGGTCCCTCTGTTAATTGATCCACTGAGATTCGTCCTACCCTCTTTCAGCTCCCAGCCAGGGAAACGTGCTACATTAAAGGGACTCTGAGCCGCACACAGGACCAGAAATTCTCCACGCACGCTTTCCCGGGAAGAGCTTCCTCACTGGAAATGCATTTTTGTTGCAGAAAAACATGTTCCCTCTCAATAGTATCTGCCCAGCAGATCAACTGATTTGTTTATTTGTTTATTAGTTGTGTAGGAAGTACTCTTTTAAATTAGAACCAAATGTGATTTCAGAGGGGATTTGCATTTCTCTGGAAATAAACAGAGCTCATATACACTGTAAATATATTAAAACTAATTCAGTGAGAACCAACATTTATTTTTGAGAGAGAGAGAAGAAATGTAGGAAAGATCATGAAGTGGAAAATTTGCTTTTCCTCAGAGCAACTCCTTCTTTGTAAATCAAAAATATAGGTGTGCGTTTCCAGGTGTTTCCATTCTCAGAGTAGTTGGCATTTGTTATTTTATTTCTTCAAATCCGTGTGTGTGTGTGTGTGTGTGTGTGTGTGTGTAGCACCTACAGGCACACCTCCCAAAGTTTACCGATAGGACATGAGCAAAGGAAGTGATGACAGCAGGGTACCATCATATTCACAGCCTACATAACTTTGTGGCATTTCAAGTGTGTATATGGCATGTGGAAGCAGTACTGGAACAAAGACAAAAATTATGAACCAAATAGCTGAATATTGATTAGCACTCTGCAGATTCTGCATGCTATCGGAGCAACTTGGATGCAGAATCAGGAGGACTTGATTTTAAGACCAAATGCTACACTAGTATTCTCCTTCTCAAATTTCTGTGACTTCCTTTGTAGGCCAGTAATAATAGTAACAACATTCTCTTTTGGATATTGTATGTCTCCTCTGAGTAGAAAATAAATGGCTATATGTAGAATTGTTGTCTAAAGTATCACTCTGCAGTAAGGCCTAAAATAATCTTAAATAACCTAATATACTTTCAATAATAGTAATTTCTCCTAAAATGTGCTCAGGATAATATTGGGAACAGACTACATATTTATAGATTCATGAGCACATCAGGCTATTGCAAGCGCTGAGATGCTGATCAACAGCTTTGCTTTTCAAACAAGACTTCCTGAAATGACTTTCTGCATGAAATATTTTATAAAGAGTTAGCTGCTAACAGTTCACTGGAGCGATGTGGAACACAGGAATTTTGCACTTTGACATTTAGCAATTGTCATGAACACAGGAAGCTATCAGCACATGCTAGACAAGTGATTGGTCGAGACTGGCTTCCCTTCCACGCTGGGGCCCGAGATGGGGTGTAAAACAACCTGGAATGGTTTTCCTCTGCTAGCTCAGGTGTGTCTCCAGCTCCAGCTCATCCTGTGTGAATGAGCTCCTCTCACACACACATCATCCCCTAGAGCTCACTTCTGTGAGGTGGAGTGGGAAGGATTTTATCTGCCAGGGAATTTTTGATAATACCCATGAGAGTTGGGGTTGTTGTAACTTGATGGTGTGTGTTTGTCAGTTTTCTGTTACTATAACAAAATTAGGAGGTGATGCTCTCATAAAGAGAAAACTCTTACTTTGGCTCGTCTTTTTAGATATTTTGGTTCATTGTCATATGCTTCTCCCAAGGCAAAGCCACTGGTCTCATGGTGGGAAGTACAAGGATAACTGTCACCTTCAAGGTCAGGCCTTCCATGACCTTCCACTGAGCTGCACCACCTCTCATAGCACCACACTGTGCACTGATCTTGTGTCCATGGGCCTGTGGGGAGTACAAGGTGCAAACCATAGCAGGATTTGCCTCTCTTCTAGTGTGTAGGATGGTGGGAAACACCCTGGGGTGCCTAGAAGAACTCCCCACAACAAACAAAGCCAGAGCTTCAATAGCATGAATATTGACAAGCCAGCCTTAGAGGCCCATCGAGGCATCTCTCTCGGAGTTTTGTACTCAGGTGTCTCCGAGAGAGTCTCTTGGTGTTGAGGGTAATGTTTCTCCAAACCCTGCCTCCCTGGGCTGCTCCCATGTACAAGAGACCTCTAGAATTTGGCCCCAATTTCCTCAGGATCCTTTTAGTTTGGGACGATTCTCCTTTTGAAAAGAAATTGTGCTGTTTTTAGAGGAAGAAAATTATATGATCTCTTTCCATAAAGTTTATACTTTAATATTGGACAAATATGTCTCTTTTTCAACAAAGTTTTCCTTAAATACATGAAATTTGGTGAGACACAAGTGAATTCAAAGTAAAACACTATCTCTATATACAGAAATAACTGCACATGTCATAGAAAATAGGTATATTCGTCAGTTTTCCCTTTGCCAACCCCACAATTTAAAGGGGAAAATGTTTGTTTCTGCTCATGGTTTTAAGTATTCCATCCACAGTCACCTGGGTCAAGGCAGAAATACCATAGTGGGAGGCTGTGTCAAAGGGCCACCATGCTTAGTTCATGGTGGCTGGAGCACAGAGGAATAGTCCCAGGAGGATGAGGTGAGGACAGACACACAGTCCTAGGCCAGGCCTCCATGACCCTCGGGGATGAAAACAAATGAATTTTCCACCAATGTTGTGAGCAGATTCTGAAGCCAGTCAAGTGACCTCTGCCCTGACCTAAGGTACCACATCAGTCACGTTTTTATCTCCATCAAAAAACTCACTGCACTGTCCATCAACATCCTTAGACCCAAACTTACTATGTACTAATTATTTCATTGCTTCTCATAAAGATTCATTTTGGTAAAAAAAAAAAAAATAACCTGCTTTAAAATGACTACAACATTTCTGAGAAACTGAGAGTTACCAAAAAGCTACTTGACTGAAATTTTTAGACTAGTCATAACAATCTTTAAAAAAATCAGAATAATAAAAGTGTTTCTGTGACTATTAGTGTATGCCTTTAAAAACTAAATACCATGGGGGCCGGAGGGTTAGCTCAGTGGTTCCGGCGCCTGCCTCGCAAGTGCAAGGTCCTGAGTTCGATCCCCGGTCACCACATATAATGCTGAACGTGGCGACTCAGGCTCACCAACAATCAACACCGCATACCACAATGCCGGACGTGGTGGCTCACGCCTGTAATCCCAGCACTCAGGAGGCAGAGACAGGAGGATTGCTGAGTTCGTGGCAGCTTGCCTGGGCACCATAGTGAGCTCAGGGCCAGCCTGAACTACAAAGCAAGACCCTGTCTCAAAAGCAAAAAAAAAAAAACAAAACTAGATACCATTAAGAAACTTTTTTAAAATCTGAATCTTTATTGCTACATTATATGTACACATCATAATCATACAAAACATTGACAGTCTGTACCAGTATATGACCCAATTTAATTCTTATTTTTTCCCATTTCCCCATCCACCCTACACCCCCCATCTCCTATTTACATAAGCTTTGTTTCCCTTTTTTAATTACCATCATATTTTTCTTTCCTTTGTTACTTCCCCTACACCCCATTTCCCTTTGAATATTTTCTATTTCACAATGTCTACCATATATTCTAGAGCTTATTTACATCTTCAGTTTCTCTTACCAGAGAAGATGTGATGTTTACGCACCTGTGACCTATTTATTTTACTTATAAGTATGCTCTGAAGGTATATCCATTTAAGTATAAATGACTCAAACTTATCATAGTTCTTTATGGCAGAGTAATACTCTATTTTATGAAAAACCACATTTTCTTTATCCAGTCTCCACTTGATAGGCATTTGGGTTGTTTCCAAGATTTAGCTATCACAAACTGAGCTGCTGCGAACATGGGTGCACATGTCACTATGATATGAATCTTTTAATTCTTTCGTGTACATCCTAGCAGGAGAATAGCTGGGTCAAATAGGACCTCTAATCCTAGTTTTCTGAGGAATCTCCACACTGATCTGTGCAGTGGTTGTACCAGTCTACATTCCCAATCAGCATTTGTTGCTGGTTAATTTCAAGATAGCAGCCATTCTTTGTGCAGTGAGGTGGAATCTCAGGGTTGTCCTCATCTGCATCTCTTGAATGACCAATGATGTTGAGCATTTCTTCATATGGCTCTTGGCAGCTTTTAATTCTTCCTCTGAAAAGTGTCTGTTCATTTCAGCTGCCCATTTTTTAATTGGTCTTTAAATTTGGGGGGACTGATTTTTTAAGCTCTTTGTATATTCTAGATAGTAGCCTTTTGTCTAAAAACGGGCTGACAAAAATTTTTTCCCATATTATTAGTTGTCTTTTCACTCTGCCAGTGGTTTCCTTTGCTGTGCTTTTTAATAGGATGAAGCTTTTTAATAGGATGAGAGCCCATGTGTTGATTCCTTCTGCTAGTTCTCATGGTACTACGCCTACCTTGGAAGCACAAGGATCCAAGTTCAATCCTTGGTACTGCCAAAAACCCCCACCAATAAAAGAAAAAAAAACAAAAGAACTTTTCACTGAGAAACGTTTATATTTGACAATATGTTCATTTTCATCAGTAATATTAGTTTGCTTTTTCCTAAAATCATAATGCTTATCAATAACAAAAGTCTTTTTAAACATTCTGTTCTTTATTTCCAATTTCCATAATAAGGGAAATTAATATAACTTAAATAAACCAAGAGTAATGGTCAAGGAAACTATTTTAAAGTTTCTTTATGTTCCCAGGAGGAAATACCCCATGCTATCCAAAATGTAGAATTATATGCTAATTAGCTGACCAAATATTACCTAGTTTGCTTAAGGAAAGCATAAAGTAAAGTGAGGGTATGTCTATAAGATGGCAATGGAAATATTGAGAAAAGTAAAATGGCCCTGATGCTAAAACAATTCCATTATCATGCATTACAAGCACTTAGCGTGTGTTTCAAACATTTAGGTGGCAATATAAAACATTAAACTTTAAGGGGCCGGAGGGTTAGCTCAGTGGTTCTGGCACCTGCCTCGCAAATGCAAGGTCCTGAGTTCAATCCCCAGTAACCACATACAATGCTGGGCGTGGAGACTCACGCCCACCAGCCATCAATACCACATAGCACAGTGCTGGGCATGGTGGTGCATGCCTGTAATCCCAGGACTTGGGAGGCAGAGACAGGAGGATTGCTGAGTTCGAGGCTTGCCTGGACTACATAGTGAGCTCAAAGCCAGCCTGAACTACAAAGCGAGACCCTGTCTCAAAAAAAAAAAAATTAAACTTTAGGATGGAACATTCCCTGACTTGACCTAAATAGAGAAAATAGCTCTTTTGACATACTATTAGAAGGAAAATTGCACATCAGAATACAGAATTCAGTGTTCTGGAATTAGTTTCTCCAATGAACTGGATGAACACCTACTAAATGTCTACTATGTGCCGGGAGCTGTGGTATACTTAATGGGTTTTGTAGTGGGTGAAGTGAGCTGAACAGATATGACCAAGTGAGGGGGGACACTTACAAGCACTAAGTGTGAGGTGGAAAGATGCCTGGCTGTGGGGCGCTCACTGCTCCTCACCAAGTCTAGGCATTAGGAAAGGAAGACACGGTGTGAATGAGCATTTGGCCTTCACTATTCTCTATAGGATGAAGAGATGCGTGGGGCTCTTACCTCATTTCCTTTGGAAGTACATGACAAGGTATCTCTCTGTAGCTTCTGGGACTTCTCAGGTTTCTTGTGGGCTTTTTGTTTGTTGGTTTTCATATACAAAAATTAAGGGCAGAAGCCACAATAAAAAAACCAATACCATCCATGACAGACTGTGGTTTCCTTTTAATCAGAAGCAAAGTTGTATATTCATGATCAACCTTAAAGCAGATAAAATTTTGGATAACAGAGCTAGGATAAGGAGCCACAACATTTTTTTTCAATGGTATTTTTTCAGTTTCAAAAAATGTAAAATGGGATGCTTTTTTAAGAGATAAAAATATGTGAATGAGAGGTTTTAAACTGATCACAACACAAAGAAGAAGCTCCCTTGCCCAAGCCTGAGTGTCACAGGAAACCATGAAAACATACATGTGGTGTTGTAGTAGATGTATGTCGTTGGTAGGTCTGCTTTCTCGTCTCTCTGCACTACAAGAAAGGAATAGGCTGCAAAAGCCAAATCTCCTTGCAAACAGCATGGACAGCTAGACACTTAAAAATGAGAATAAATTTGTAAACGTGGTTTCTTTAGAACAGGATTTTGATAAAACTTATTACCCATGTCTGTTCTATTGCAAGCTTGAAGGAACACAAAGGCTAAGGCTACTGAGCTTCTACTACATCATAGTCTAAGAGAAACAGTCTTTGACCCAAGGCTGAAGTGTGCATACATGACTATTACTCATTACAATTGAACTTCTGCTATATTTTTTCCAGAGAATGTTTTATGATTTTTAATGTGTGGATCACTCTATATCTATAAATATAGATATCTATATATTTATATATATATTCACATCTATAAATATAGATATCTATGTATCTATATTCATATCTACATATATAGATATCTATGTATCTATATTCATATCTATAAATATAGCTATAAATATATAATTTATACCTACAAATATAGATACAAATATATAATAAATTTATATCTATAAATATAGATATAATATATAAATATAAATATATAGGTATATAGATCTATATTTATATATATGTATATATATATGGCTCAAAAGTCAAATATGTAAATGTGTAGGTGTGTATGCCTACAGTGGTAACTTGGTCCACAAACTTAATTTGTTCCAAGAATCTGGGGAACGTGGAAGAAGTTGTGTTTGTCTCCCAGGGTGGAGTTCACAAACAAGCAAGATGTTACCAAATGCTTCTGTTTACAAACCAAATTATTCCCAAATGAAAGTGACCATGAACTGAGATATTGTTGCATGAGTGTGCATAACATTTGGTAGAAGGAGATATATCTCTGGATGTATTTTTTTCTGAGAATAAGATTGTACAAATCACTGTGCATTAGTCAAAGGAAGGAGCATCACACTATTGGCCTTTCCTTACCATGGTCCAGGGGTCTGAGGGACACCGCAGGGCACGGGGCAGCCTCTCACTCGACAGACCTGCCCGGCCATGGCTGTGTCTGGGGGAAGTCGCCCCAGAGGAATCAGTAGTGCGCGACCACTTGATTTGTTAATAAAAGTGTAGATGGACACACAGGATGGTGCATGTTAAACAATTCACAGTGCCATTGTCATTAATTAAATTTAGCAGTTAAATTATTTATACCTAATAATAATAGTCTAACATTATATCGTGCAGTAGAAAATAAGAAATCCAGCGAAAACCTGAGGCAGTCTGCACAAGAGCCCTGACCTGGACAGAGAGGGAAGAACGTGCTGACTCTGGAAGCGGCGTGTCCGCCTCTCAACTGGGTGACTCTGAGGAGCTCATCAGGACCTTCACATTACGATTGCTGAAAATAAGCAAACAAAACTTGCTGCTGCTATTTTTTACTTTCTGTTCAACTCGTATTTGTAAGCACATTTTGTCATTTCTGTGTGTTTGGAACTCCTGAGCCTGGCCAGCCCTGGGGTTCAATAAAACAAGAAGCTAATGATCTGCATCTACTTCTAAGTTCAGAACGTATCACGGCAGTTTTGCTGCTGGCCCTGAACAGCACCTGGTGCTCCTCACTCGCTCAGTGGCCTTGGGATCCAAGAGAGGCGAGAGGTGCGGCTTGGTACCCAGACTCCTCCCGATGTCATGGCCTGGCGGGACAGCTGGTATTGTTGCCCGGCATGCGTTCGTTTCACCCCCTCTCCCTCTACAAACTCTCCAGGGTGGCTCCTCCCTCCCATCCCCAGGCCCTGCGTTTGCACCCTTCACAAGGCCAAGCAAGCTGCATTCTACCCATTTGTGCCTCAGAGAAACCAAGAAGTGTCCTTCACGGTTTACTCATTTTTCCTACTCATTTTACTCATTTTTTGGTGTCTGATGCTAGAAAAGGCCTCAGTGAGTGTTGGAGTAAATGATGGCTGGCTTTTATCTTTTCCTTCTTCCCAAAGCACTAGAGCTTCAGGTTCCCTAGGAGCTCATACTTCAGTCCTGCGTTTCTGTGTTAAACTGTGGTTTCTCAACTGAAGCATTAATTATCATGCTGAGAGAAACTTAGTGAACATTTGCTTGGGAAGCATGAGCAGCCCTTAAATTAACCTCAGAACAATTACTTTTATACAAAATAATATACATTATTATTTATATATTGTACATGACATCACTCACAGAAAAGAATGTGACTTTTTACATTCTTATAAAGCACAGTTATATAAAAATATGTTACTGATCCATATAAAATCTTGCAGAATTTCCAAAAGGTTGTGGAGGTTCAGCATATTTAGATCTATGTCAGGAACTGGACTCAGAGCAAGCTCTTTTGCAGGGACTCATGTATCTGTGTTGTGCACTTGTGCGCAGGAAGCGGGAGAGATACAGGGGGATGGAGCAGTGGGCAGATGAAAAGAGGATGTGGGACTTTAAAAAGGAAAAGACGGCCGGGTGTGGTGACTCACATCTATCATTCAAGCACGAGGGAGGCAGAGGCAGGAGGATTGGTGAGTTCGAGACTTGCCTGGGCTACATAGTGAGCTCAGGGCCAGCCTGAACTATGAAGATTCCTTGTCTCAAAAAAAAAAAAAAATAGTTTTGTGGAGGGTAGGACCTGCATTCCCACTCTTTAATGTACCATTGAAGTAACTGAAATGTCAATTCCAGAAACATTTCACTTGTACATATGTAGCAATATACTTTCTAGTGATTTCCAGAATGAGGTAGCCCATCACCTGAGAAGCAAACAGGTGGTGTGGGCTACATCCATGGGGACATAAAGAGGAGGGAGACTGGCACCTGTGGCAGCGTGGCCAAAACTTCCAAATGTCTTGCTAACTGAAGAGACCACACAGAAGAGGAGACATGTGTATGACTTCACACGTATATAAGATGCCCACCATGGGAAAGGCTGGAGATCACCATGGATAGAGAGCTGACTGTGAAGGTGGGGGGCTAAGGAAGGCCAACAGCTGTTGGGGAGGGCTGGGTGATTCAAAGGCTCTGCAAGGCAAGTGGGAGAGCCTCAGAACTTTGCAAAGATATTAAGAGCATCTGGGATTATCTTGTGTGGAAATTCATTTCACTAAAAAGCTCAGGGACACGCTGGAAAACTGGCCTAATTTCTTTTGAAAAGTGCCTGATACGAAAGGCAAAAGAGGAAAGTAAAAGTTGGCAAAGGGTTTCAGTTCTGTGTAACACTTGAAGTATAAATGTAACATGTGATCTTTGACTAAAACTACGTAAAAAAAGGAAATTAGAAAAGACTGTATTATGACACTTGGCATTGTATATTGGAGATGAATATCATTCCAACAGTAATGTCCTGAATAGAATTTACACCGTGCACATACTGAATACGCCTTTGTTCTTTGGACTTACACAGTTAAGTGTTTATGGCATGGTCCACTTATGTCTGTGATTCAAAACAACACGTTGTTGTGTTCAACAACAATACTTTAAAAACAATGTATAGAACATAAAGTAAAGGGTAGCAGTAGGTGAATCTAGGCAAAGGTGTCATGGGTATTACTTGACATATTCTTATGATATGTATTTTTTGCTCTGGGTTTAAAACTTATCAAAATAAAAATGTGGAGAAATAAAAGAAAGACCCAAACCAAGTAAAAATAGATACTTATTTATTGTAACCATATTTCATCAAGTCAGTTGTGTGTCTGTCTGTGCTATGCAGACTGCCTGGTCTAAAACAAGTCCTCTCAATTGCTGTGGACTGATGGCTCTGTGTGTCGAATCCATTTTGCAAATTCTTAAAAAACTTGTAGGTTTGTAATGAATGTCAGGCACATCTGCATAAAATATCCCAATATTTTTGTTGTGAATCAAAATTTGCTACACAGCAGCACTTTGGGTAAAGAGGGAATGACAGTGGCTCTTGCTTGGAAGTCACTGTAAACACCCAATGCTGAGCACTTGAAAATGCATAAAGAGCCGGAAAGTTAGGAGCAACGCTAGCTGAGCCCTGAGATCAGCCGTGGATTCCCATTTTCCTGTAAGGACTGATGGAGCTCTCTGCCCTCAGAAATATAGGTGCTCCGCTGGCAACAAAGTATAAAATACTGAGAAACATTCTAAGAGAAAAATGAGTATCCGCCTGTATATAATAATACAGACCTTCTTGAAAGATTTTTCTCACTTGTATTTTCTTCTAACGTCCACGTTTTCCTCCATGTTCAACGCAGAGTGTTTTCTGGTATATTTATGACATTAAAATGAGAGGAAGCACTCTGCATTTCATGCATTATTTTATGTAACAAATCAGGAATTCTTTTCAGTTGCTAAGGCAAAGAAACACAAAGAGAGAAAACAATCACTAACCACAGTGTCTAGGAATAATAACTCTGTGATCCAGTCGCGGTGAGACGGGACTGCTGGGGATGGGGTGAGAGGAAGGTCCTGAGGCCTGGAGGCCATGCCTGCTCCGTGGGGAGGAGACTTGCTCCCCGCCCCCTCCCACGCTTCAGACTTGCTAAATGCTTCAACTTGACGAGGCAAATTAGATCCGGAATCTCTACCTGAGCCATGCAAAAGTTCAAAAAATAATCTAAAGCCGCACTGCAATAGGTTTTGACTGAAAAACAGAAAATAAAATAACAATTTCCAGACTGGGGACCCTTTTAACAGTGGGAGCTAAAGTAGAGGGCTTCAAGATTTTCAAGCTCTTAGGACAGACAGATCTCTCAGGGTTTGTGCGGCATCCTGGCCTTGCGGGGAAAAGGCCATTGTGGGGTTGTACGGCTGCATGGCCACACCTCTTTCCCCTCAGGCAGGCCTTCCTCCTGAGTCCTCTCTCTAGAGACACTGTGAGGCGACCTGTGGTCTGGGATTGGACCACAGTCTCCTCAGGCATGAGAGACTGTGAGAAACACCAGCACCGGAACTCCACCCCCCCCCCAGGGTGCGCCCTGTCCAGAGGCTTCCCCGAAACTCAACTGGGAGGATGCGCTCAAGACAAGACCTTGAACTGATTTTTTCTGCTGTGATTTTGCTAACTTCAAGTGTTTGTTCGCACTGTTTTAAGGAACTGTCATTCTTCTGAGATTGTCATTGATTTGGCTGAATTTTCGACATTGTCATTGGTTATAATTAGAAGTTTCTTAAAACTTTAAAGTAGTAGGTTATTTATTTATCCATTTATGACATTGTCTGGATTCTACCTCTAGGCATTAAGATTTAATTTCCGTGTTTGTGACCAGAATGCTGATTTACAAGAATGTTACAAGGTGATTCTAATTCACATTAACGTGTGAAAAGCGCTGGATTAGAAAATAGATTTTTAAAAGTCCAGAGTGAATACTTCTTAGCAGTGCTTAGAACAGAATGTTTTTAGATTTCTCATGGGATCATGTACATTTTGGGAAAAAGTAAACAAGCTCAAATTTAAATTTTTGTGACAGGAAGGACAGTTCTGGGATTTTACACCCAAACTTGAAATAAGGACATACAGGCTGAATGAAGGTTCGTCTCCAAGATCCATGTCAAAACACAGTGTTGGACATGGAAGTGAGAGATATGGCCTTTGGGAAATGCTTCTCCTGGGGGGCCTCCCTTAAGGGTTGGGAGTCTTGTCCTCAGGCAAGGGCTTGAGAGGCGGGGTCTTTCTCTCAAAGGATAGTCTTAGGGCAGACAGTAGCCTTCGTCAGACCCAATCCTGAGATCCCCAATCTTGGATTTCCCACCTACCAGGACCCCAAGAACAAAGTTCCTGTTCTTTGAATACTAACCAGTATATTTTGCTTAAGAGCCTCAAGTGCACTCAGGTAAAAGATGATGGCTGCATAAACATGCAGCAGATATGATATGAAAATACATTCCAGATTTGCAACAAATAAAATAAGGAGGCCTTTGAAAGATTTTTTCACAGTAAGAGCACTATAGGTTTTTTTTTTTTTAATTTTAGTTTTTGCCACTGTGAGAGTAAGCACAGAAAGTTCTAGTATTTACAAAGGGATGCTGGCTTACTGATGAATGCCTTACTGGTTTCAGGCTCTTTTTTGTCTCTCAGTGTGTGCATGTGTGTAATATGCACTGGAGGACTAAGCACTGTGCCTTGCTGTACTAAGCACATGGTTTTTATGGATAAAATCCACCCCTAGCTTCTGCATCAATTTTCTACCAATGTTTCTTCAAATAATCTCTCTTAAGTGAGCAACTTGCGCTTGAATAACTCAGATTCTGCTTCTGGGAAACCCCTAAGCATAACAGTGAGCTCTTAAGAACATTAGTTCAATTAAATGTGTATGAAAACAATTTTTAAAAATTAAGCTTCATACTAGTCAATTAAAAAAGACTTCCATAATGTCGTCTGTTTGCTTTGTGTACACTCAGGTGTTCAAATGTTTTATCTATTGTGCAAGAATCAACAGCAGCACAGCCTTAGAACTTTAAATCCTAACTACTTGGTTTGCTTTTTAAGTGGGATTGTTAAAATCGTACCATAGTCATGTTGATTCCTTTTCCTCTATTTTGGAAATTAATTGCCAGGTTTTTTTTTCTTTTAAATTTGAGTGGCCCCGTGGAAGGTAAGGTGTGATCATGGGATTCATTTACCAGCTAGGACATTATCGACCATCTCCGAATTAACGCAAATACTTGAGAGAGAAGTTTAAGTGGTTTTCATTGATGCAGACGTCTGTGGGTAACATTCCTGCACTCTGAGCGTGTAACAAGGAAATCAGTCAAACAGGAAGCACTTTTCAAAGCTGAGACATGAGAATAATGCTCATCAGGTTTCCTTGCGCACAAAGTGAGAGTGGAGAAGTTTAGACCTGTAAAGGAAAGAAGGGCTTTTCAAACCCAAGGTGATGTCACAGGTGACAGGGACCTCACTGCCTGCAGGCACATCTGGCGAACACTACAGCCTTCCACTCACACCTGCTGGGGAAAAGGTGGTTTTATCCTAGGACAAAGCTCTTGGGAGTCCCTGAGATCACTTCCTGCATCTGATGGCAGTGGCACTGTCTTCTTGCTGCTCATAATGAGTTGTCCTTGGTGCTATTACATGAGCCCTAAACTGCACATTACAGGATGCTGTCCACTAACATTTGGGTCCTCATGTGTCCATGAGTCCAGCCGGGGTTTTGTGGATGCAATCCTACAGAGCCCATGCACCTTCTCCTCTATTCTACTGTGGGTTCTGAGGAGGTATAATGCTCAGTTAGGGGGAGGGGGTGCCCAGGGACCACACTCTGTATATTCCTATGAATTATATTACTGCCTCACTTAATAAATAGGCTGTTTCCTTAGGACAAGGCTCCTATCACCCAGAATAGATGGAGTTTCACAAAATTGGGCTCACATCCCCGACTTGGGAACTGAGAGAAGCCAGACAGTGTTGGCCGGGTCCCACTCCCTGGGAATTCTATAGCTGAACCTCAAGCTCATTTCTAACAGGCAAGCAGTCACTGCCTTTTTGTCTTGTCAGTGTCTCATTTTTGATGGTAACTTACAAAAGAATGGAGCAAGCCAAGGTTAAAGAGAAGCCAGAACTTATCTAGCCATGAAAGAAAGGAAAAAATGGAAACATAGTAGAACACAACAAAGAATAAAGGAACTCCCCCAAAATCCTCATATCTTGCTATTTTTTCTTTCATTTCAGTGAAGTTGTATATCTCCAGGATTTCCCTCTGTCTCCTGAGACTCAAGGAAAAATGTAGAAGGGATGAAGCAGGAAATCCAGTCCTTGGTCTGAGTGTGAAAATTTGGGGAGTCGTTACTTTTGAAACGAATAAAATAAAATGGGAAAAACAAACAAAAAGCCTGAAAACCAACAAGCTGTTTTGAACTCATCAGAGGATTTGAGCAAACTGCCACCCCTACCCTGATGTGACAGTTGAATTCAAAAATCAAGATTCAGGGGCTGGAGGGTTAGCTCAGTGGTTCTGGCGCCTGCCTCGCGAGCGCAAGGTCCTGAGTTCGATCTCCGGTAACCACATATAATGCTGGGCGTGGAGACACGCCCACCAGCAATCAACACCGCATACCACAATGCCGGATGTGGTGGCTCACGCCTGTAATCCCAGCACTCGGGAGGGCAGAGACAGTAGGATTGCTGAGTTCGAGGCGGCTTGCCTAGGCACCATAGTGAGCTCAGGGCCAGCCTGAACTACAACACGAGACCCGGTCCAAAAAGCAAAAAAAAAAAAAAAATCAAGCTTCAGGGCCAAGATCTGCTTACAGGCAAAGCCTCTGAAGTCAGACACTAGCAGGAACTGAGAATGGGAGTTGTGATACATCACTAGAAACACTGTGTGTTCTGTGGGTGGAAAAGTCTTTAGCGGTCACAATGTCAGGAAAAACTCACACTTTCTTAAGCTTAACTTTCAGGAACCCCACTGGATTATTGTGGTCAAGATCTGAGAAAAATCCTTTTATAATCCAATGAGGCAAGGGAAATTCAATCATTAAGAAGCGACTTACTTCTTTTTAAAAATTCAAATATGTATTGGTGCATTATATATACACATCATGATTATACTCAACATTGAGAACATGTACCAGTATATGACATGACTTAACTCTCATTTTTTCCCCCTTCTGCTATCCACTCTACAACCCCTGATCCTATGTAGAGTCAATGCAATCCCAATGGAAATCCCAGAAGCAATTTACTTCTAAATAACAAAGGTCTATCTGCCAGACCAGGCCAGAGACACATAGTTGGGCAAAGGCCATTCCCAGGTTGCAGCTCCTTTCAGCCTTTCTGTCTCACTCAAGGGGCTAAGGAATAATGGTGTAGGACGGAGGACATAATCTTGAGACTTCAAAGACTGCTCTGTGACCATAAGTACTGAGCCCGAAGTGCATAAGACATGGACTCTATGCAAAGAGATCTCAGGGTGCCCAAGGTGACCTCCAGAGACAGAAGAATTGAAGCTCCTGCTACCTACAGTGGCAGCAGACGTTCAGCCAGCATCCTCCTTAGCATATTACCAAAGAGCACAAGAAGAAAGTCACCCAGAGGAAAAAAGCAAGCCTCTGAAAGGAGATTAAAATATGACATGGTGTTAGGAGTGTCAGAAAAGAAATTCAGCTATGACTCATAGGTTAAAATGGAAAGATTACTCTGCCATAAAGAATGATGAGATTGAATCATTTATACTCAAATAGACATATCTTCAGGACATACCCATAAGTGAAATAAATCGGTCACAGATGTGTAAATATATATTTTCTCTGGTATGAGAAACTAAAGTTGTAAATGTGTTCTAGAATGCATGATTGATATTGTGAAATAGTAAATATTCAAAAGGTAATGGGGTTTAGGGGTAAATGATGAAGAAAGAAAAAAATTGATGGTAAAAAGAAAGGAAACAATGCTTGTGTATACAGGGGCAGGGAGAAGGAAGGTAGGTAGGGGAGGGGGAAAATAAGAATTAAATGGTGTCATATAATGGTACAAATTCTCGATGTGGAGTGTAATTGTGATGTGTATATATAATGTACGAATAAAATGTACCTAAAAAATGGAAAGATAAAGTAGACAAAATATAAGAAGATATGTGGGATGTAAGCAGAAAATCAGAAACAGGAAACAGTCAAAGGCAAAGTCAGGGTAAAAACATCAACAAATGAGGTATGCTTTAAATTGATCTGTCCATCGACAGAGCATGTAGAGACAAGAAACAAATTGGAGACCCTGATGATGGACTAAAAGCTTCCCCACAAAATTAATTTTAGAGGGAAAGGTAAAAGCAATGAAAAAGCAGGACTGACTCTGAACATCGCGCAACACTGTCAAGGAGGATATAACTTTTGCAAATTCATGGACAACAGCTACAACTTTTTAAAGAAAATATTGGACATTTTAAGGAAAGAACTAAAACTGAATATAAAATTTTTCAGTGCCAAAGAAGGCAGAGAAAAGAAACAAAAATAAGCGTCACAAACATAAATCAGTTAAATACAAGGCATTGATTCAACAGTATCAATATAATCACTTTAAAGGTAAGTGATCTAGTTATACCAGTGAAAAGACAAGAATATTTTAGAACGAATGTGTTAAGTTTGAGAAATCCACCTTAAACACCAAGTGTTATTTAGGTTAAAGGGCATGGATTAAACACATTAATTTTAACAAAATGAAACCAGATCAAGGAACTTGTCAGGGAAAGGAGCAGCATTTCAAACCTCAGGTTGGGGAGAGGCCGCAGTGGTCCTGAATGAGCGTGTGTAACAAGAGATACCCCAGGCTAGACCTTTCAGAACCAAGAGAAAGAAATAGACAAACCCAGGCATAGAGTTGAAGACTTCCAAACCTCTCCTATAAGAACTGAAGGATCCCAGAGATATGAGTAAGGTTCTGGTTGAGCTGATCAGCACAGCCCTTCCATGCATTTTCTCTAACTCACATTATGGAGCATGAAATTTAACTACAGCAGAGTATACATTTCCCTCAAATTCAAATGGATTATTCAATTGAAAGACTACAACCTGGAAAACACTACATATATTAAGAAATTTAAAAGGAAAAATATGTAAATTATAGTCTCATACCATGGCGGATTTAAAAAAGAAATCAATTTTGAAAAGAAAACAAGATCAGTTAGTACAAAATATACTTCCACTAGTACGAAGAAGGCAAAGAAAAAATTGCAAAATATTTTGAGCTAAATGTTAATGCAAACACTTATATAACAACTTATGGGATGCAGCAAAAATGGTTAGAAAGAAATATATTAACACAGGATCCACCCCATTATAAAAGTAGGGTCTACAATTCAAAAATGGGAAGCTAAAATGAACAGACACTTTTCAGAGGAAGAAATAAAAGCTGTCAAGAAGCATATGAAGAAATGTTCAACATCGTTGGTCATTCGAGAGATGCAGATGAAAACAACCCTGAGATGTCATCTCACTTCACAAAAAATGGCTGCTATCTCAAAATTAGCCAGTAACAAATGCTGGCAAGGCTGCAGAGATAAAGGAACACTTCTCTACTGTTGGTGGGAATATAGACTGGTAAAACTTCTATGGAAGTCAGCGTGGAGATTCCTCAAAAAAAAAAAAAAAAACTAGGATTAGAGATCCCATTTGACCCTGCTATTGCCCTGCTAGGAATTCACATAAAAGAATTAAAAGAATCACATCATAGTGGCATATGTGAGCCCATGTACATAGCAGCTCAGTTTGTGATAGCTAAATCTTGGAAACAACTCAAATGACCATCAACTAGAGACTGGATAAAGAAGACAAGGGTTTTTTTTTTTTGTTTCCTATAAAATGGAGTATTACTCTGCCTTAAAGAACGATAAGTTTGAGTCATTTATACTCAAATGGATATAGCTTCAGGACATACTCATAAGTGAAATAAATAGGTCACAGGGGGAATGGGAAGAATGAGAATTAAATTGTGTCATACACTGGTACAAACTGCCAATATTGAGCGTGAGCATGATGTGTCTATACAATGTACCAATAAAGATAAAAATAAACTAAAAGAAAAATAGGAACTAAAAATCTATCATGTGACTTTCCAGTTTAATAATCGAATGAAAGAAAGCAACTTAACCCTAATGCAAACAGAAAGAAAGAAAAAAATCAGAGCACAAATTTATGAAATTTGAAACAAACACACAAGACCCATGAAAATGGAATCACCAAAATGGAAAGCTAAGTTTTTGGAAAGATCAATAACTTTAATGAATCTTCTAATATGCTAACAAGGAAAATTAGGATATTAAAATTATTAAGCCCATTACTACCAATGTTACAGCTATTAAAAGAAAAATAAAGAAATACTATGAGCAGATGCATACCCATAAATTTGCTATTGAAATGAGATAAACAAAGACACTTGAAAAATGTAAACTACAAAAATTCACACACAAGACATTCATCATTTTAATAACATATGATGTCTAAATTGATTGTTAATAAATTAATATTAATTATAAGCATTAATTTACTTATTTTTGATTAATTTATTCCAATTAATGGATGGTACATATTATAAGTATAGAATTATATTATATTTTAATCATAACAATATGAGGGTGTAAATATTAATAAATTATGTAATAATAAAATTTTTATTGTATATATTTTTATTCAATAAATAATTGTGGATAATATAAGGCAGCTAGGCCAGATTATTTTACTACTGAATTGTAGAAAACAGTTTCAGAGAAATTATACCAATTAGTCACAATCTCTTCCAAAAGGAATCAGAACACTGGGAAGAGTCTATGAAGCTTTATACCAACACCAGATAAAGGGCACTGTAAGAAAGGACAGATCAATTTCTCTCATCAAAATCAAATCAACAACCTCAGCAAAATATTAACAAACCAAATTTGACTCTGTGTAAAGCTCTAAGGACTTGTTTGACATTCACAAATCAATCACCATAATCTATCATGTCAAAGGAGGAAGGAAAATCATAGGATCATCTCAGTTGATGCAGAAAAAGCATTTGATAAAATAGAACACTTATTCCTGATTTTAAAAATCTTCAGCAGCCTAGGAGTAGAAGGAAAGATGCTAACCTTGACATTGGAAAATATTCTCGAATAACATGTTCCCGAGTAGAGGGGCACTGGGTACTCTCCCATCAGAAATGAGGTGCGGATGTCTTTTCTGATCACTGCTGGATGACAGTCTACCGGAAGTCCTGCAGCTTCGGTGAGATGGTGAAGAGGTAAAGAGGGCATCCAGGTCTGGAAGGAAGAAGCAAAACAGCCATCTTCGAAGGTAGCTGATTGATTGCCTCCTTAGAACACGTAAGCCATGGGAAAGTGACTCCTGCAACAGATAGTACAGAAAAAAAGACCTGAAAGTAAATATTCAAAAGGGCACCTGCTTTCCTGCACTTAAGCAGTGAAAAACTAGAATCTGAAATGTTCAAAATTGTCATCGCTACTGCAGTTTGACTTTAGATCTTTCCAGTCGAGGTGGTGCAAAACCAGTAAGTATTTGGTAAAAGCTGGACCGAGAGACCTTGTGTCTTCTGGCTGGGCCAGTGCAACCAGCCGCCTTTTATTGGCTCCACCGTGAGCGAGAAAAGTAATTGATGCCGGCTGTGCTGCTTCATCTCAGCACGGAACAGCGATGCACATGGCCACATTCCATCCTGGCGGCTCTGCCTTGTGTCTGTTCTGACTAAACCTCACTAAACCTCACCATATAGCTCAAGGAGCGTGCAAACCACCCACAGTGTGAAATACTCAGATATGAGCCTCGCAAAAATATTCCAGAGATTCAGATCCAGAAACCTACAAAGCTCCACGAAGGAAATCAAAAAGGTCGACATAAGCAGATACATGTGTCAGAATATCCAACCATCAGGATCGCGATGTGAGTTTTTCCCCAATGGATTAAACACAATCCAGATCTCAAACCCACTAACTGTGTATTAAGGAGAAGATTCAAAACTGCATATGGAAACTCCAGAGGCCTGGACTCTGCAGTGGTGTGGCACTAAAGAACACGACTGAAAAAGAGTCACGCTATCCGATTTTGAGAAGTAGGTAATGTCACTATAGTCAAGGTGGTGGGGTTTGGGTCAAATAATAAACAGGGCGGAGCCCGGAAACAGGAACACGGATGGGGTCTGCAGATCTCTGAGAAAGAAGTACTGGATTGAGTGGCCGAATAGTCTTTTAACAAACAGTGCTGGAAATTCTGAGCACCTATAACTGACAAATGAGCTTAGTATCCACTTTATACTTTTCACAAAAACTAATTCGTGGATTTAGATGTCAAACTATAAAACATCTAAAAGAAAACAGGAAAATGCACATATCTTAGGATTCATGATATATTTTTGTTAGTCACTAGTATTTTATTACTTTGTTAGAAAAGGCCAAGTTCTCAGCACCTTGCCCATGATGGTTGAGGCCCTGGTTTTAAACGACACTTGTTACTTAGAGATCCGAGTACCTGGGGCTTCAGGCATGAGCTATCTTGAAATGCATTCATTTCAATAAATTTCACATGTGATGTTTATGTCAGGAGAGGTCAGTGTGGAATGCGTGGGAACCTTCCACACCATTTTAGACATTTGCTCATTATAGAGCTCTTCAAAAATGTTTGTTTCTCAATGCAACAAACTCATTTAACTTCCATCTTTGAATCAGAGTCAGTGCTCTTTTGCTCAGTAGAAGTGTGTCCTGTGGAGTATTTGAGACGGTTACTCTGCAAACTTGCTCACTGCTTGTCAGAAGTTTGTCCTTTAGTGGGAAAGGGTAAGCTGTCTCTCATGCAGCACGCTGAAAATAAAATAGAAAGGCAAAAAGGGGATTGAGGCATAGACTAAGATCCTATTATGTAAGGAAAGATTTAGAAACAAGTCCACTTTCAACTGAAAAACTCCTGGTTTTGTTTCTTATCTTTCTGGCCAGACGGAGGGAGGGCTGAGTCCCTCCTTGTAGCTGGGAGCTGCTCAGACCTTTGGAAAAGGTGGCAGAGCGGAAGCCCAGCTTCAGGGTGGCAGGGCTGGACGCCCAAGGGGATGAGGCTCACACCTGGGCTGTTTCTCCAGAACTGTGTCAGGAGATGAGAGATGTGTAGGTGCCAGGAACTGGACAGGGCTTTCGGAAGAGGACTTTACTCAAGAACATCTGGTGTGTGAAC
Source organism: Thryonomys swinderianus (assembly GCA_004025085.1). NCBI lineage: Eukaryota > Metazoa > Chordata > Mammalia > Rodentia > Thryonomyidae > Thryonomys > Thryonomys swinderianus. Next base: position 48,170 of record PVIC010003335.1, read on the forward strand.
ATCTATAGACACTGAAAAACTGGCCCTGGAATTCACTCTCAATCTTGTCCTTCTGTCCTCAGAGTGGGGAAAAGGCCGGCGTGGAAGTGAGCGGAAGGCTTTCCTCCTTTAATCCAGACTCTCTTCTTGCTATTTCTGTGTGTCTTGTAGTTGGGGCACATACTAACAGGCTACCGCCAAGGCTGTACATCTGAGAGACAGAGCTTCCGGAGGGGACTGTTGAGAAATTTCTATGTCACAGCTTCCAGCCTCCACTGCGGTGTCCAGGTCCACGTGCCCTCAGTGTTCTCTGGAGAAGTCCACTGGCATTCCAGATGTTCACCCCTACTCCTCACGCTATCATTGTGGCTGCTCCACTCCCCCACCAAATCTGTGTAGAAAATCTTGCACAGCCCCCTAATCTTCTCACATAAATCATTCCCATGTCTTTAGAGTATAAAAGTACCTTCACCAAGGTAGTCTCCAACATATCCATTGACTCGATCAAAGATTTCTACATAGCTTGCTTCTTCTTACCCAGAAGCCCATTTCTCCTTACACTACTGGTCAAAATAACTGTCGGTCCCTGACTACTGCAGGACACCATCTTTCTCTGTGTCCAGCATTGGAAACTCAGCGAGCTGACTCTGCAGCCAGTGCCAGTTTTGTTTTGGTTCAATGTGGCAGAGAGAGGGGGTGACTTGTCCCAGCCAGGAGCAGCTCCTCGGTTCTCACAGGAAAGCCTTGTGCCCACTCCAGAGGAAGGACTGGGAGAGGAAGGTTCATCTGGAGAAAACTAGGGAAACACCATGAGCTGTAGACGAGAAGACAATTTAGAATTTCAGTTCGCCAAGTAAAATTCCATCTCTCTGTCCTCTGTAGACAACTCTAGACTTCCACACAGGGCATGACACTGTCAAATCAGTGTTTGTCTTTTCCCTGGGAAGGGGCCTTAGTACAGTAAAACAGGAGGCATGTGAAACATGTTTCTACAACAGGATTAATTTATTTTAATGGGAGAACATAAAGAAGTCATTGAGTTCCCATCTGGATTTTTCTTCCTTTGGAAACCCACTCAAGTTCCTAACAGATTTTATCATGACCTTATTGTATTTTTGAGTTAACAAGCCTCGATAGAAAACAAAAATCTACTCTAAATATTTTAAAAATATATTTCAAGTGGTGATGGAACATTTCCTTTGTCATAAGGACATTTTATCAATCTGCATAGAAATGCTCCAAATCTTGGAGAATTTCCTCTGCTCTGTTGAAGCATCCACCATCTGCCTTTTGAATTTTGGTTATTAAGGTTGAGCAGATTTGTGGCCTGCTCAGATTGCCAACATCTGCCTCATTTATTTATGCTTTCTTTATTTTTCTAATATCCAAGATGAATTGAGTTTTAATGGAGGGTACCGATTTTTAAGTTTTCTTTCTATTTGAAAATAAACTTTTTAAAATACACATATCTAAATCTCCTCTCGTTCCATCTCCTTGCTGGCAAGGAAACATTCTGTAGAATGCAATTATCACAGAGGAGCAATGCTATTCTTTATTTAGCACCATTTACCTATTGCAGAGCCAGCGGACTGCTCTACAAAGCATCATAATAATAATGGGCTACACAGATCCTCCCCACTGGCTGTCTTTCTGCATGTGATTCATTTTAATTTCAGCAGCACAAAAGGGATTATGTCTCCATTGGAATGTTTGGAGTAAGCCCTACAGCAGGAGAGCTGTGACGTCATCTGTCCTGTGAAAAGCTCACTTCTGTCTGTTGTGGAGTGCGTCTAAAATACAAATATACTGAAGTTGCTCTTATAAGAAAGCTGGCTTGACACCTTTTTCTCTCAGTTAATAATCTGAATTATATATTTCCCATGCAAATCACTGACCTGACAAGTAAAATCTAGAAGTTGGATAGCAAGTTGGAAACTAACACAAAAGCAACTCCAACCTTCTTCACATACCTGCTGCTTGTGAAAACTAGCCCAAGTGATTTTGTAGTTTTAACTTTTTACATTCCTGCTGGAGGAAGTCCACTGGCATTCCAGATGTTCACCCCTACTCCTCACGCTATCATTGTGGCTGCTCCACCCCCCCACCAAATCTGTGTAGAAAATCTTGCACAGCCCCCTAATCTTCCCACATAAATCATTTCCATGTCTTTAGAGTATAAAAGTACCTTCACCAAGGTAGGTCTCCAACATATCCATTGACTTGATCAAAGATTTCTACATAGCTTGCTTCTTCTTACCCAGAAGTCCATTTCTCCTTACACTACTGGTCAAAATAACTGTCGGTCCCTGACTACTGCAGGACACCATCTTTCTCTGTGTCCATATTTTAAATTTTTTTGATATCACTGTCATTTCCACTCTGAATTTCAGTTACTGAGATTGAGGTTTTAAGATATTATCAAATTGCAACAGCAGTAACATTAGTGATGATGCTATGACCTAACTAAATGGATGAAGTGTAGACGGCTAAAGAAAGCAGAAGGAAAGGTCCCAGAAGCCATCTTGCACTAGCAGTGAAATTAGGGTTTCAGTGCTTTTCATTAGTACTCAATAAATTCTGTCACTCACCTTCAAAACACTTAAATCTATGACATTTGGAATAGTGAGTGATGGAGTTAGAGATATTTTAGAAGAAAAGGAAAAGGTAAATAAGATAAATAAAAGCATATAGTATGCACACACTTGCCAAAAGAAAGCTGGCATAACAATGCTTTTGTCCTAAATTTAAAATTTAAAGCTAAATAAATTAGCCTTCACGTATAAAAACACACAAACACTACAAATGGCATCATGTCAGCAACTATATGGAAACGTGGTCTGTATCTACTCATGCTGGGGTTGGTTGGTGGATTCGGGTGTCTGCTGGGACCCATTTAGCTGGCCCCACCCCCATTTCTCACAGAAGAATTCGTCAGCTCTGCTGGCATCTATGGGCACCTGCATGCCTATGCACCCAGGATAGAGAGGCAGAAGTTTCTAATCTCCTGATTCATTTGACATTTATCAGCTCAAATGTATTAAAAATTTCTCTCATACTGTTGGCATATCTACCAGAAATACTCAGTAGAAAAGGCAGACAAAATACGTAAGCATTTTGCTTACTAAACATGTTTTTTGAAATAGTGGCAGGTGGTTTTGGAATGTCTTTTGCCCTTGGTCAGTGAGAGCGCATTCTGTGTGTCTGATGACATCATTTCTCCAGAAAAATCTAGACATGATGAGATTGATGTGTTTTTAATTATCTTTGTTGGAAAGTCTAATGTGAGTTCAATTTTTAGCATACAAATGTTAAGATTGATTAAATAAAATAAGTCAAAGAAAGAGAATGTTTTCTCAGTCAAAAAGAAGTAAAATCCATCTCTCTCGCACTACCGTTTTTCCTCCTCAGCACAGCAACTTTACCCTAGGTGTTTTCCTGCATAAGTGCATTATATGAATGCAGTGGTTCAGTTCTGTATAATCATCGCTGAAAAGTTCAGGGCCCTCTGGCAAAAAGCCAGTGTAAAATGTGAAATTTTGGATAGTATTGGAGTAGTTGTTTCATTTTTCCTTTTGAAAAGTGCCCTCTATTACTTAGATGGAAAACTGTTACTTATTTTTGCCAATCTCAATGGTCTGAAGTCCAAATTATACTAGAGATTTTATATGTATAATATATATATATACACAAAATATATGTACATAATATATGAACACACATAATATATATACTGATATGTATATATACATAGAAGTATATAAGTATATATATGTATATATACTTATATATATATGTATATATATTTGAAGATATATTATAATCTCTTTGAGGTAGTTCTTCCTTTTTCTAAAATAAACGCTTAATCAACCACAGTTCTCATGTGAATCATTCTGTCTTGTGCATGGGACCTTACACAGTTGATTGGCTATTTTTCTTCACAGAATTAAGGACCATTGGAGCTTGTATAACAAACACTTTGTTCTTTATAATTCATTTCCTGTTAGCTGATCATGCAGTGAAGCGTCATGATGTGCAGGCTGTTACCTTCCAGAACTTATAGCTTCATCGCTTATACAAAGACGAGAGCAAAGACAGATTGGAGTACAAAACATTTCTTAGGTAATGAGAAAGTAAATCAACTCATGTTTCCTGCAAATTGATAAGTAGGAAGATTTTACTAATGAGCCCTGTAACTCTGACAATGCAGTGTTCATTCACAGGGTTCCCTTCTGATAAATATGATTGGCTAAGATAATCACTTTATGGTGAGATTAGGTTCTGGGCAAGTAAAACCCATGCACAGAATGACTTCCACCAGAATTAATGTAATTTATTTTGATATGATGGTTTGGGGCAAGATCTCAATAATTTTAAATCCAGTAGCATTTTGGAAAGGCTCATTAGTATTTGAAATGCTCTATGGAGACTTACTTAAAAAGGAATGCTTTATTCTGACCTAAAAAATGGCCATAATTGTGCTGACTTGAAATATCTGAGACAAGATAGTTTGCTTAACAAGCCACTGTCATTAACACCGTGTAAAGCAGGGTGCGTTGTCCGGTGGGTGAAGGCCACGCGACCTGACCTTTCTTCCCCTCCCGAGGTTACAGGATACAGAAGGAAAAGACATTGTGTGCAGAATGCTGGAGACCCGAAAACTATCCCCCTCCATCTTTACCTAAGTCATTCGTGTAGGAACAAAATATCTTTAATACTGCTTTCTGAGTATTCAGTAAAACACACAAAAAGAATATTTGACCATTTAGATAAAATGGAAATTGTCCTATCAAAAAATTAAGCAAAAAGAAAACAAAAAGAAGACCTTAAAACATAGTATCAACAAGAAACAGAAAACATGCATAGTCCTTCAGTAATCAATATAATTGCATCAATGTACTAGACCTACCTCACAAAATAACCAGGTGTAGGTGTGTTTATAGGCAAATTCTAAGTTGAGATCATTATCATAAAGAAAATAGGAAAGTCATATTCATCAACTCATTTTAAGGGTAGAATGAATTCTGGTATCAAAACTAGCTAAGGAGGGTAGAACAGAGAAAACATATTAAAATAAGTTTATTAAGTATCCTATCTTCTGGTGAAAGCTGAAAAATGTATATTAGAATCACTGGAATTCTACTGAAGCTATAAATCACGTTCCTAGTTAAAAAAAAAAAAAACAGAAAACACACGATTCTGTCAGCGATGCTAACAAGCAATTTAGTGCAGTCCCAACACCTTACAAAAACCCTTAGCAGATTAAAAAAGGACAGTACTCTCTTAGCCTAGTAAAAGAATGCTCAATTGCAGTCTCTGAATCACTCAATTTTTCTGATAGCCAGTTCCACAGTCTCAATGACTAGGGTTTTGTTACAAGCACTCACTGCAGAAGTGCGGCTCGTCCAGCTTTGGTCTTAGCATTCATGACGGGTTAGGCTACTCTAGAACCCTTGGATTTCCATGGGAATGTTGGGGGCAGCCTGGCAATTTACACAAGCAGGTGACGGATTTTGACCAGCTTAGATAATGTTATCTTCTGAGTAATGTTAAGTCATTCAGTGCATAAACATTATATGTCTTGCAGTTTACTTAGATGTTTCATTTTTTTTTTCAGTTGTGTTTTGTAGTTTGTGGACAAGAAATCATTTACATCTTTTGCTAATTTTATTTTTATGCTATTTTGTATTAAATTGTCTTTGGCTCCCTTCTGAGATTTCTCTTTGATAACCTGTACATATAGTATTTTTTTAATGTTGATCTTAACTTACTCATGTGTTCTAATAGTGCAAATTGCTGGATTGTTTGAAATACTTCATATGTGAAATCACACCAAATACAAAGAAAAAAACAGTTCAAACTGTTCCTTTCTGAGCTGGATACTTTTGATTTCTTCCTTGCACAATGTTCCCGATTGGAATCTTCAGTAGAATGTTAAAGGGACCTGCCAGGAGAGGCCACTGCTGTATTTTGACTTGTTTTAAGAGAAAGCTTTTATTTTTACTTTTCAGTATGATATTGCCTGTGAATTTTCATAATCATCTTATATCAAGTTAAGTAAGTTTCCTACTATTCTGAGTTTATTGAGGGGTTTTTTTTCCACTAGAGGTTTGCATTACTTCTAGCTGATTACATGCGAATCTTCAAAATGGAAAGAACTTGTTAACAAAAGAAAAGAGAGACAGATGGCAGGCCAGACTGGCCTTGGGGCTGGTCCTTTCTGACCTCTGCCCTGGAAGTCCATTACTGAGGATCACTTTTAAACCTATCACTCATCCAGTAAACTGGAAGGTGTTGTGTAAGCCAACAAGTTCAGATTTTTGAAATACAGCATCATTTTTTATGTAGCAAATGGGGGGGGAAACCTCTGTGTCAAAGCGACAATATTCAAAGGATTCTATGAAGATATATGAAAATCTACCCCACGTGATTAGACAATAGAAAAGTGCAAAGTAAAACCAACAATCTGACTCACCACAGCTTCATTCCCAGAATAGGTGACACTAACAATGTCGCTCAGATGGGTGAGTGTACATTATGTGAAGGTAAAGTGGTGAAATGGCTTTCAGAAAAAGAGCCAGACGGGTCCAGACAATATTAAACACTTCCCACCATGTCCTGGCAGCTCCAGCCCTGCCTATTTGCTGAGAGAAATGAGCAAAATGTCTATTTTAAAGACTTACTTGCTTATTTCATAACTGCCTAAATTGGATAAAGCAAACCACTTTTTAACAGAAGAAAGGGTAAGGAAAGCATCGTGTTTCAATGTGATGGAACCGTAAAGAACACTGCAAAACACAGTGCACTGTTAGTGTACACGTGTGAGAAATACTTCTCACCTGTATGACATAACGTTTTACATATATGCATGGCAACACGTGTATGTAAGCAGGTATGACATAGTTCAATGATATAGATACTGCACCTCCTGACAGCAGATGTGAAAGAATTTACAAAATGTGTGTTCACTTATAAAACACTCAAGAGCGGGTCAGCTATAGCGGCTTATCCTTAAAGGGGTCAGTACTGAAACAAAACGAATATAAGATAATTGTATCATTATGAAAAATCCTCCCCCATTTGCAAGATATTTAAGGACAGGCTAACCATGGAGTGGTGATGGTTATCACTCAAGGAGTCATTATTGATTCAAAAAGAATATAAGATAAACTTTTGCTATTAAGGAAAAGTGCTGCACAATACAACAGGTGTTTACTTGTACGTATTATCAAGGTTACACTTGGACCTAGTATTTGTGCACTTTACTGAATGTAAATTACATGTCAATTAACAAAAGATGGCGTCTCTGGGTCAAGGGTGATGGGAAACTTACTGAAAGTCTGTCACGCTGATTAAAGAGCTAAGAAAGGGGGCTATTTGACATTGAAGTTTAAATTATTAGTTCACTTATTCAGTAAATACTCCACAAACATTTTTTAGTGCTTAATCTATGTCAGATAGTTATAACGACTTGATACAAACTTTTAAAGCAAGTTGTCTTTTCGAAAAATCCCCGTTATTGATTTAATGTTTGTTTGTGTTTTACAAAACCCATTTCAACATCTTGGCTGTATGTTGCCACTAAATATAACCTTTAACTAGTTTTTCTTCAGAGAAATCCCCAGTGTTCAAGTATTTGTGTACAAAAGTCACTCTAAAATTTTAGCTAGAACATTCGTCGCTTTTACTTTTTACTGCTAAAGTAAAAACTTGTATTCGATTATCTCCATCTGTTCCCTAGCTCTAAGGGGGAACATCATGAAATCCTCTAGTTCCAAACTTTGTGAGGCTTCTACTAACTTCAGACCAAACTTTTTCTGCTCATTTCCTCTCTTCTCTACTTCCTTCTCCTTCACTTTTTAGCCTTTACTTTGTATTCGTTTTCCTTGGTGTACTGCCCTTCATATCTTTATTTCCATCTCGCCCTTCTGATGTTGTACCCTCTTCAGCTGCTCATCTTGAATGGAAACTAGATCCCCCCATAGATACATAGGTAATAACAAGCCTAGGGAACAAAGGCTCATCATTTAAGGTACCTTTTATTCTCATTTTATAGTGTATATTGTTGTTTATGTTATAAAAATTTTACAACAAAACACCACCTAAAATAAAGATCTATTTAGCAGTAAGTGATGGAACCTTTTTTTTCCAGTTTTTTATTTGGTAGCTTTTTTCCCTATTGGTTATTTTATATCATTCATCACTGCATGTTTCAGAAGAGAAGACAAAATATATGATTCATCTCCAGTCTGAAAGCCTTGTTTGAATGAGACTTTATTTACATTAGCATTCCTAATTACTTAATGACCAATCTGATATGGTTCATTGCTAGTAAGTGTAGAAACATGTTGTCGGGAAGATGTGTTTTAATTAGTATACTCCTAAAAACATGTCCCTCGTGACCACTGGATGTAATCATTATTTTATGTATTTAACTGTGAAATTCATATTTACTCAGCAGGCTGGAGAAGGGCATTTTCCTTCTCAAAGCTGTCTAGCAGAGCACAGTTAGGCTTTTCAAGGCACCTGAAAAATCTTTAAAGAGGAGATTATTTTTAACAAATAACCAATACTCCGGTAAAGTACTTATTGGATCAAATCCTAACATTGTATGTATAAAGCAGTTAAAAAGAAAGAGCTTATAAAGAAGCTTACTGTAATTCTTTCCTTAACGTAGGTGTAACAAGTCTTGTTCTTCTGAACCTTGACATTATTTAGATATTTTTCCTCTTGGTCAATAATTTTCCAGATGACATCATTTCAAGGGCAACTGGTGATTTCTAATCTTCCTCCTACTAGGAAGGAGATTTACTCTATTTACTAACTCACAAATTATATATACTTTTCTCCCTAACCCATAATGTCTAAAAATCTAAACCTGTGCCTTGGGCTGGATAGAGAAGAATAGTAATTCTGTTTGAGTAGGTTATTTTTCTAGTAATTATATGTTTGATGAAATTTTCTGTATACCTGACTTCTGAGAAGCACTGTATTTCTTAATATGGAGGATTCACAGGGCGTGGTGGCTCATGCCTGTAATCCCAGCACTTGGGAGGCAGATGCAAGAGAATTGCTGAATTCGAGGCTTGAACTGGGTACATAGTGAGCAGGGTCAGTTTAAACTACAAAGTGAGACACTGTCTCAAAAAAAAAACATGGAGGATTCTCCTATTATAATTAATATATTCAATAAAAGTGATCTGCCAGGAATTTGACAAACAGTAAGGGAGATTATGTTGGAATAATGAACATTGTTCAGAAATCTCTAGCATGCCTTCATGTATTGGTCACAGGCTATGGTTTTCATAGGATGTGAATCATGCACTCACCAAAATAGATACCTCACTTACAGTTTCAGTTTTTAATACCAGAGAAATAGTTCAGTATTTACACATCTGTGTCCTATTTATTTCACTTAACAATGTGACTTAAAAGTGCATCCATTTAGCTATAAATGATTCTTGTTTATCTTTCTTTATGGCCAGGTAGTACTCCATTTTATTAAAAATTGTGAAATAGGAAGAAAATGTTCAATGCAGAGAGAGAACTAGGGAGGGGAAGAAGGAGAAAAGGAAAGAAGAGAAATAAAAGTGAGAAAAGAAGAAAAAAGTGGAAACAGTTTTTGTAAATAGGGAGAAGTGGAGCTGTTTAAGAAGGGTAGGGGAAGGGGAAAAAAGTAGGAACCAAGATGTATCATGTATGGGCACAAATTCTTCGTGATGATGTGAAGTTATAAGTAGAAAGCTTGGAAACTTTGAGAACTTAAACTATATATGGATTTGCAGGACTGGTCACTGTCTGTATCTTTATAATACCATAAATATCTAGGGTAATAATTCATGGGAGAACACGGGCATGCCAATAAACTCTTTTTCCTACACTTCTGCCTGGCAAACAGAGTTAACCTCTTGACTTTCTCCTCTATGGCCATGATTTGGGGTCCACAGGCTGGTGGCACCTCTCTTCTCAAGGGCCCTTTCTATGCACATGACAGGAAAGGCCTTTGGCTGGGTTGGCTGTTGGTCAGGCTGGCAGCTCAGCATCTCTCACTTGTCCAGGACACTCTGAGTGCAGGTCCAGCACCATACCAGTGGCCTTGCTGAAGACACCCTCAGCCCCTTGTCCCACAGAGAGATGAAGAGCACAGGACAGTGTCTGTACCAGCCTGATAAAACGTGTTGCATGGGAAGGCTCCATTGTTTGGGAATATAACTTGGTTGGTTGGTAGCCCTGCCCTACCTCAGGCACAGGAAGAGGTGCACATCTGGCATCAAATTCTGCTGATTTCCAGTTTTATTAATCATTATACACCAGTCTTTAGACAATTTGCACAACCTTACTATGTTTTACTTTATCTTTGTTTTTCTTGTCTTCCTTTTCATCATAAGTCATATGGAATAGTAATTTTGTATAGATTTAACAAAATTATCCATATTAAAATTGTTAAACTTTTAGCATCAAATGGGTGTTCAAAATTGACAGTAGGGATCAAGAACTCTGAGTGGAGAAGGAGAGAACCTGGGTATCTTTTACCCTACATGAAGCCAACTGTGGTTGCAGGAAACTCTGCATCAATAAGTGTCTGAGCCCCTAACCTGAACATGCGTCTGTCAGGCAACAGAAAATAACTCATGTGGAGACAGCTTTGAAATTCATTCCACTGACTCGAGCCAACACATTTGACAACAAGCAGAATTTCACACCTTTTCATTGATTCCTTTTTTATTGAATTCTATATGATGCATTTTATATACACATCATGATCACACTCAACATTGAGAATTTGTACCAGTGTGTGACATGACTTGATTCTCATTTTCTGCCATTCCTCTGCCCACTGTACTTCCCTCGCCTCTGTCTACTTATGCTTTGTTTCCTTGTTTTCCCATAACTTTTTTTCTTTCATCTTATTTCTTACTCCTACCCTCTTTTCCTTTTCAATATTTTCTATTTCACAATATCTATCATACACTCTAGAGCTTATTTACCTCTTTCGATTCTCATACCAGAAAAAGATATGGTAGTTACACCTCTGTGACATTTTTATTTCACTTATGAGTATGTCCTCAAAGTATGTCCATCTGAGTATAACTGGCGCAAATGTATCATTTTTATGGCAGAGTAATACTCCATTTAATAAATATAAAACAGACCTTCTTTATCCAGTCTCCAGTTGATGAACATTTGGGTTGTTTCCAAGATTTATCTATCACAAACTGAACTGCTATAAACATGGGTGCACATATGTTGCTGTGATATGAATCTCATAATTCTTTTGAGTATATCCCCAGCAGGGGAATAGTAGGGTCAAATGAGACCTCTAATCCTAGTTTTTTGAGGAATCTCCACACTGATCTCCATAGTGGTTGTACCATTCTAGATTCCCACCAACAGGGAAGAAGGGTTTCTTTCTTTCCACAGCCTCACCAGCATTTGTTGCTGGTTAATTCAGAAATTCAGCAGCCATTTTTGTGGAGTAACATGAAATTTCAGTGTTGTTTTCATTTGCATCTCTCAAATGACCAGTGATGATTCTTGCTGATCCACTAAGAGACACAGACAAAGGGAGTCGGAAGGTGGACATGGAGGAGAATACCCACAAAGCAGTGGCTGTCACCTGTGAGGTATGAGAATGGCCCGATGGCCTGAGAAGCCTAGGACACCCTCAACTTCTCTTGCTGCTTGGAACCTGGTGCAGGTCCTGCCTGCACACCAGCTGCAAGTTCTAGGGAAACAGGTCATCAGGCAGAGCGAGCCTCTGAGCAGGAATGGGCTCCGTGCTGTCTATCCTCTGTTCCTGCCAACAAACTATGTTTCAGGAAAGTCAATCTAAAGATCGCTGAGCATCCCAGAGATGAAATTCAGGCTATGAATCATGACATAGAGGGAGGCATTTACCTGTTATTTCTAAACAGGGGCACACACACCCACACTGAATAATTCCTAATAGCTATACCTTGGAAGAGCACAATGTCCATCAACAGATGAGCAGATAAATGCAATGCTATCTGTACACACAATGAAGTATTACTCTGTCATAAAGAAGGGTCATTTGAGTCTTTTCTAAGAAAATGACTGCACCTTGAGAACATAATGTTAATAAATCAGACACATACCACAAATGTTATGTGGTTTCTTTCACATTAAAAATCCAAAGAATAAATATCATTTAAAGAGTAGACATAAAGCCAGACAGTATGAATTATGGAGATAAATTCTGTGCAAATCGGAAGAACTAGAGACCGAGGAAGGAATGGAAAGGAGAGAAAAGGAAGTCAAACATGTGTTGTAGGCCTGGACAACTGCACTGTCAATGAAATTGTTACGTACTGCATTCCTGTACTTTTCGATAAAGAAGAAATTAAAAATTAAACTTAAAAATAAACACAAAATACTCTAAAACTCACATATCCTTGCTTAACAATGCAGCAATTTTATTCATAAGTTTATCCATTGATAGGATATAAATTAGATCTTAAACATTACTGCAGACTTCTGACCACACCACTAAAATTCCAACTGAGTCAAAGTAGGGTCAGGTCAGCAAGCTGCATTTTAGTGAATGTCTTTTGTGCATTTTTTTTTCCTTTTGGAGACAGGGTCTCGCTTTGCAGTTCAGGCTAGCCCTGAGCTCACTATGTAGCCCAGGCAAGCCTCGAACTCAGCAATCCTCCTGTCTCTGCCTCCCAAGTGCTGGGATGACAGGCATGAGCCACCATGCCCGGCTCTTGTGCTTTTGATTGAAGGCTTCTGTGCCTTCACTTTAAGAAACATTGTCTTAAGGATCTAGAAATTTTGTTTGAATTTGTTCCAAACACCAATTAGAAGAATAGGTAAAATTGAAACTTGAATAAGCAAAAAAAATATCTTAACTTAGTATCCACATTTTCCTTCAGTAAAAGAGCTGAGAGCCCAGCAAAATGCATTCACAATAATAGTTAAATTAATGACTAATGCTTATAGTATGTCACTGGACATTGTGCTAAATACTTTGCTAGTATTATCTTATTACTGTTTAATAATCTTATTATTTTCTCTTATAGTATGCACAATAGAACCAAAAATTAATGAGCCATGTAATTCCTTCCAAGTGACAAAATTAATCAGTTTTGGAGATGAAATTCAACCACAAGCCATCAGACTACATAGAAAATGTGCAACCACAGAAGTCATAATAATAGAAATAGGTGACATTTACCAAGGGTGCATTAGCTACTATACACACAGCTAAGTGCCCTACATGGATTAATTGTTTCATTCTTACTTAACTCCATGCGGGTGGAATTGCAATTATCTTCATTCTACCTGTGCAGATACCGAGGTGACCAGGATCTTGCTCCAAGTCATACAAAATGAGATGGCTCTGCTTGCGACTCAGGGCTTAGCTTCACCAGCCGTGCTCAGAGTTTCTACAGCAAGGATCTGATGGCTGTCAGTCTTCTGAGGTGACAGATCATGGACAATGTGGTGCCATTCCTTACTCGTGCCCAAAGAAAGGCATTATCTACAATGGAATATGAGTTCGCATGAGCCATATGCAAAGTGTGACAGAACTATATTGTGAAGCATATTTCACAATTGTGAAAAACATATTGTGAAATATTGTTTAAATTTTTAGGAATCACACTAAGACTCTTTTCTATGAACCTTCCCCCCAGAGACTATTTTGCACACACTCATGCCATCACCCTTACCTCTTTCTGCAGCAGTTCTGGAAGTTGTCTTGGCAAAACTTTAGTTGTGTTGCCAGGACTTCTGAGACGTCCTGAATTGATTCAAAAGTTTTTACCTTTCATGGTCATTTTGACTTTGGGAAGAGCCGGAAGTCACAGAGCAACAGGTGGATATGGACACGTGTCATATTTTATGAGTTGTCTCTCTTTTGATGATGACACTTGGAAATAGCATCATGGTAACTTTTAAATCCCATCTTATAAAGACACAAAAGATTTCCAGAACTGCTTCCAAAAGTGGCAGGAAAACAAGATGTATTCAAGGTGAGGAAGGGATTTTGAGGGGATTAATGACAAATTATACTATAATAACTTTGTAAGATTTAAATATTCACTGTATATTTTAATTATACCTCATATGTAACTCAGGATTCTTAACTATGTGTGATAGAAACTGCTTGGCATTAACTTGAGCTCAGTCACATGTTCCTGGAAGGAGACAGAGGAAAAGATGAGTACATGTTAAACACACAATTGCATAAAACGCTGGGCAGGTGTCACAAGCCACTTGCTAGAGTCACTGCTCTGGTGGTATCCAGGCCAGGGAGTGCAAAGCTCCTAGCAGGGGTATGTACGTGGCTGGGGTGAGTTGGTTGAGTATATCTTACTTTTCAAAGTGTGGAGAGAAAGTTCCTGCCTCACGTCTTCCTGCAGAGTATTCTAATCAATCTTGGGAGAGATATTGATCCTCTAAAGGATGGACCCATATTATTAGATATTTGGCTTATTTGTGAGTGATGTTTTCAGCATGTATGTGCTCTATATAATTCACTGTATATATTACATATATAGTTATATATTAAATGTTTATATTAAGTATTTTGATTTTGGGTGATTTTAAATATTTTAAATATCAGGTGATTTTAAATATTATTGTATTTTGAATTTCAGTATTTACTGGATTGTTGCTTATGTACAGAAGAAAAGGAACTGTGTTTATCTTAGATCCTGTGAACTCACTGAAGTCATCTATTTGTCCTAAGGTGCTTTTTGTAAACTCCTAGGAAATCACAATATATCATTTGGTGTGTGAATAAAAGCACTTTTTTTCCCTTTCCATGACTTTTATTTACTATTCTTGCTTCAGTGCAGCCTGGCACTTCTACTGTTATACTAGTTAAAAGTGGAGAGAATAGACATCTTGGCCACGTTAACGAATCTAAGGATAAAGCACTCAGTATGGCACAATGAAGTCCAACTTTTGTCTAATTAACCATACTAGCCCTAGTACTGAGTGAATAGATATTGTTGACCAAGGGAAGCAAACTACCACTATTGATACTTCCCTGAGGGTTTTCGTCATTCTACATGTTAAATTCTGTCATGATGGTGCACACCTGTAACCTCAGCCTTCAGGAGGCTGAAGCAGGAGTGTTGTGGCTGGTTTGTGGCTAGTCTAAACCCCATATTCATTTCAAGGCCAGTTTGCACTACAAGCAATAGCCTATCAAAAAAAAAATTCAGTCTTGGGCTGAGATTTAGCTCAGTGGTTCTAGCACCTATCTTGCAAGTGCAAGGTCCTGAGTTCGATCCTGGTAACCACATACAACAATGCTGGGCATGTTGACTCACGCCTATAATCCCAACACTCTGGAGGCAGAGGCAGGAGCATTGCTGAGTTCGAGGCTTGCCTGGCCTGCATAGTGAGCTCAGGGCCAGCCTGAACTACACAGTGAGACACTGTATAAAAAAAAAAAAATTCAGTCTCTTTCTATGTTAATTGACAAGCTCATATTTTTCTTTAACCCATTAAAGATTGTACTGATTGACTATGTGACACTGAATCACCTCAGATTAAGCCCAGTTGACCATAGCATAGAATTATTTTTTATTATTTATTTACTTTTTTGAGACAGGGTCTCACTTTGTAGTTCAGGCTGGCCCTGAGCTCATTGTGTAGCCCAGGCAAGCCTTGAAGTCAGCCATCCTCCTGCCTCTGCCTCCCGAGTGCTTGGATTACAGGATTGTGTCGTGTATTGGTACAAATTCCCTGATGTTATGTGTGTTTGTGAGATGTATATAAATCGTACCAATAAAGAATTTTCAAAAATGTATGTTTACTCCACTTCAGCTTTTCTTATTAGGCAATTTGTTCAGCTCTCAAAGAACCAATTGTTGATGCAGATGTTTGTTTTTCTATTGTTTTTATATTCACTAATTTGTGTATTTATCTTTATAATTGGTTTTTTTAATCATCCCCTTGGACCTTTGTTTTTTTCTATGTTCTGAAGTTTAAATTATTAGTTTGAGACATTTCTGATTAATATATGTTTTTATTCCTATGAACTTTACTCCGGTACTGCTATAGTTGTTCCACAAGTTTTAATATACTCTATTCTTTTTGTTTGTTATGATTTAAATCCAAAATGTCCACTGAAAGTCCATGTGTTCAGAGGGCCTAGAGTGGTGACTGCATGAACTACAGTGGAGATAAGTTCATTAGTGGACTACTGCACCACTGACTTCTTCCCTGAATGGGCTACCAGGAGGCGGGCACGTGTGGGAGGGAGGTCAGAGTCCCCAGAAGCAGACCCTAGAAAGGGCTCCTGTCTTTCTCTTCTGCTTTTTCCGCTCTTCATTTCCAGCCGCCATGATGCAGATCAGCTTTCTTCCGCCATGACCCTCCACCGTGTGACATTATTGCCTGGAGCCAGGTAGCTGTGGAATAAATATTGTGAAACTGGCAGCCAAAATGAATTAAAGCTCTTTTCTTTTGAGATTCAGGTCTTGCTTACTTTTTCCCCTAGGCAGAAAGTGCTGTCTTCCTCCCTCTCTTCCTTTTTCCTCCTCTCTCTCTCTCTCTCTCTCTCTCTCTCTCTCTCTCTCTCTCTCTCTCTCTCTCTCTCTCTCTCTCTCTCTCTCTGTCTCTCCTCATCTGTTTCTGCTTCTGTCCTCCTACCCTCTCTGTCACATGCATATCTTATATATCTTTTCTTTTATAAAATGTCATTTAATTTCAAGGCGATTTTCTGCTGTTATCTTTTCATTGCTGATTTTCTGTTTGATTCTGTTTTGGTCAGAAAATATACTCTATGTGATTTCAGTTCTTTTGAACTTGTTAAGGTCCATGTTACAGTTTTATGTATGATCTAACTTAAAATGTGTACTTTCAGCTTGTGAAAATATCATATATTCTTCAGCTATTGGTGAAACATTCTTTAGATGTTGAACAAATCCTTTTAGTTTATGTGTCTAGCAATTCTTCTACATCCCTAGTGATTTTCAATCTAATTGTTTCCTCAGTTATTGAGAGAGTGCTATTGAATTCTTCAGTTGTAATTGTAGATCTATTCACACTTCAGGGTTATTAGATTTTGCCTCCCATATTTTATAACTGTTGTTTGATCCATGCATATTAGTTTTAGTCTTCTTTGACAGACTGCTCCATTTAACATGCGATGTCTCTCTCTGTCCATAATTTTCCTTGTTAAGTCTGTTTATCTCACAATAACATACCCATGCCTGCTTTCCTCTCATTAATGTCTGCACAACACATCTTTTTCTTCTTTTTCATTTTCAGTATGCTTTTCCCCCATATTTGATGTGTTTCACATGAACAACATATAGATCATCATAATTCTTTTTTTAATTAATGACACCAGTCTCTGTCCATTAGTTGATGTATTTAAGCCATTTTTATTTAGTGTAACTATTAACATGCTAAAGGTCTAGGACTAGATTTTTTTGTCTTCTTCCTGTGTATTTTCATTCCTCTTCACTGTTTTACTTATTTCCTGCAGGTTAATGAAATTTTTCTTGAATTTCATTTCGATTTGTTTATATAACTTCAATAGTGCTTGCTCTAGGTATAACCTGATACATATACAACATCACAGTTGACTGATGTCATCGTTTAACTGGTGGATTATACAAACATGTTGCATTGATATTCATTATGCAGCTCCCTTAAGTAGTTCATCTACATGGTTAGAATTAAGACAGTATTATAACATTTATTTTAGCCATCAGACTTATCCTGTTGCTAAGTGTGTTGTTGAATTCTACATTATCTGTTCACTAGTCTATAATGTGTGGGTGGTGTGTTTTTAATTGATCATTGAAGCATTTAAGTGTGGATTTTTAAAATCTTTAGGTGAAAATAAAAAATACTCATGGCATTCATTGTTTCCTTAAGTTTCTTTTGAGGGTACTATTCCATCTTCTCCTTAGCTCCTTATCAAATTCGGTTTCAAAGTATGTGTAATTGACTTGTTGGACAGAGGTAGAAATCCAGGTGTCCCCCTTCAGGCTTTGTGACTGTCAGAACCAGGCAGCCCTTGTGACTGGAGAAAGTGGGCTTTGCAGATCCATGTGTGACCTCAGTGAGCACCACGAGGTGTCACTAACAGCTGATAGCAGTGACACTGCCATCCCCACCTGGGTTTCTCTGACACTGTGTGGCTGTGAGTCTGTCAGGGAAACAGGTTCTGTCTGCATTGTTGGTTGGGACAGAAAGTTCTAAAAGTTTTCTGTCTCAGTAGGCTTTCTTGAACTTCAGTGAGAGAGAACAGATCATGTTTGGAGGATTTTTGTGTGAATACCCATTTGACATTTTTGGACTCAGGTCTCCGTTAGGTCACATTTATATATTTGCAATGAGAAGGGGATCCCACAGTCAGCCTCTCTCATTGCATCAGTGGTGACATCTCTAAGCACAGGGTTTCTTCTTTCTATCTTTCCATGTCCTCTTAGGCTTAGTTCATATATAACACACTGGATTTTGAAATGTGTTAGGCAGAAGCAGTAGGAAGAATAGATCTACTCTTTGTTTCTGGAAGTGAAATTCTATTATGTCCAGTGCTCATTGAATTATTTTTATTGTTAGGGGCTGAATTATTTTTCCTTCTCCTTCCAAACTAATCACCAGACTAGTCAATAAAATAATTAATAAGATAATCACTCCCTTACTGAACTTCGTTCCCTTCCTCATTGAAAATTAATTAATCCAGCACTGTAAGCTTATTTCTATATTATGCAGTACACTCTACTAAAATATAAATACATGTGTCAATAAACAGATATATATGTCAATCTTAATGTAGCTTCAGATTTTCTTTATTACTATAGCCATAAAGGAAGCCTTAAAATTAGGTGTGAAATCTTCAAATCCATTCCCTTTTTGACTATTCTGCATAAAATATATTTAGAGTGACCTGAAGACAATTTCTACAAGCCCTACCAGCATTTTGATAGGAATTGGGTTGAATCAGTATGTCAATTTGAGTAGAATGGAAAAAATTTTAAAACATATTTCATCTCCAAATCCACTGTAATGGAATATATTTACATGGATCTGAGTCATTTTTAGTTTCTCTCAGCAATATTTTGTAATTTATATTAGTTCTTGAACATCTTTTTTCAAGTACTACATATTGTCTGAAGCTATCACAAATGGTATTTTATTCAGTTTTTGGTTGTTGCTGCTCCATATAAATGCAATTAATCCCCAAATATTGATAGTGTGTGAGATATCTGCTCTCATTTATTTGTCCTAGCAAGCTTTTTATTCATTCCTTTATATTTTTCCCATAAATAATAATATGGCCTATGAACAAATTTGGTTTCACTTCCCTGTGAACATGGTTTTTATTTTTTCTTGTCTTACTATAAAAATGAGACACTCCAGAGTATGGCTGAATAGAAACAGGGAAACTGATTATCAACACTTTGCTCTGGATGAGAGAGGAATGGCATGATTACACTTATTTCTTAATCAGGTTTGCTACTAACGCTATGTGTTTTTTTAATTCCTTTATAAGAATTTGAAGAACTTCCATCCCTTAGTTTACTGAGAGTTTCATCATTGATGGTAAAGTGTTTAAAATAGTTAACTTATTAATGTGGTGAATCACGCTGATTAATTTCTAGATGTTAAGTCACTCACATGATTTTGGCTTAAATGCCTCTTAAGAGATACTTTATTTTGTAAGTATTGTTGAATCAAATTTCCAAAATTCTGTTCAAATTGCTCACATCTATGTTTATGAGGAATACTGGTCTCTAGTTTTCTTTCCTTATAGTATATATTTCTGCTTCAGGTATCAGGGTAAAGTTGTTCTCAAAAAAGTGAATTGAGGGCCAGAGATTTAGCTCCCGTGGTTCCGGAGCCTGCCTAGCAAGTGCAAGGTCTCTGGTTCAATCCCTGGTAACTACATACAACAATACTAGGAGTTGTAACTCATGCCCACCAGCAATCAGTACCACATATCACAATGCTGGGCGTGGTGGCTCACTTCCATAATTTCAGCACTCTGGAAGCAGAGACAGAGGCAGAGGCAGAGGCAGGAGGATTGCTGAGTTCAAGGCTTGCCTGTGCTACATAGTAAGCTCAGGGCCAGTCTGAACTACAAAGCAAGATCCTGTCTCAAAAAAAAAAAAAGTGAGTTGAGAATGACTTTTCCTCTGAATATTCAATAGTCAATTGTTTAGATTTGGTTTTATTTCTTCCTCAAATGTTTTAAGCATTTCATCAAGGAAGTCAGCTTGTCTTGCAGCTTTCTCTATGGAGCTTTGGCGCTGCAGATTCTTTTTGAATAATATTTATCGTGTAAGCTTTATCTTTTAAATGTTTTGTAAGTACTTTTGCATTACATAGTAAGTGGACTCATGATGGACTACTGGTACATATATGTACCACATCTTGGTCCTTTCTACTTTAAGTTTGCTCAGTATGTCTATTTTGCAGTGAGGAATCATTAATATATTTCTCATACTTTGGCCACAATATCTGTACTGTCAATTTCACTAGCTTACTGCTGTCTGTGATTCCCTGTTAACAACCCTTCTACGTCTATCTACTGTAATTGAAGAGATAACCCCGTTCTCATTTTGACATTGGCAATTTGTGTATCTCTTTCAGCACTTCACCAGTCTGATGAGGCTGTCACCAAAGTGTTTTTTTATTATTAGTTTTTGTGTCCAAGGACTTCCCATATTATTTTTCTTGGTTCATTTTAGCTCTTTATGTTCTTGTTTTTATTATTTACATTGTGCTTTTGGTGTCTTCCTTTTCTAATATCTGAAGATATAACATGCATTGTTTTTGAAGCTTTTCTTCTTTGTTAATGTTGGTCTGTAACAATATAATATTATTTCTAATCATTATCTGAGCTTTATCGCACACATTCTGATGTGCTGTTTCAAAATTCTCATTCATTTCAAAACACATTCAATTTAAAGACTGATATCTTGTCTGATCCTTGAGTTTTTTAGAAATGCTTTTTTTGTTTTTTTGATATAGGGGCTTCCTTTATAGTTCAGGTTTGGCCTAAACTCACTATGCAGCTCGGGCAAGCCTTGAACTCACAATCACCCTTTCTCCACCTCCCTAGTGCTGAGATTACAGGCATGAGCCACCACACCCAGTACTGTGGTATGAGGTTAGTGGGAATTGAACTCAGGGCTTTGTGCTTGCCAGGCAGATGCCAGAACTACTGAGCTAAATCCCTGGGCCTAGAAGTCTCTTTTGATTGCAAATACTTGGGTATTTTCCAGTCACCCTCTCTGTCATCACTAATTTTTGACTTATTTGTTCCATCAATTTCTGACAAGCCAATATGGACATTCTTTATTTTGGATTTACCATTTCTTTTTGCATTGTTGTTCTTCCACTTACTCTTTTTTTATTAATTTTTTATCTTTATTGGTACATTGTATATACACATTATGATCACACTCAATATTGGGAATTTGTACCAGTATATGACACAATTTAATTCTCATTTTTTCTCATTCCCCTATCCACCCCACAACCCTCCACCCCCTAAATACATAAG
>PVIC010003336.1:0-24458 GCA_004025085.1 Thryonomys swinderianus
GAGCTCAGAGCCAGCCTGAACTACAAAGGGAGACCCTTTCTCAAAAAAAAAAAAAAAAAGAGAGAAAAGAAGTCACTTAAGGGTTTAGGCTGGGGATGGGGGAAAGGAATGGCTGGGGTTCAACTTGCAAAACCCAAATAATCATTCCATGCTGTCAGAAGATTTATGCAACGTAGTGTGGAAGCCAAGAAGCATTTCAAAGTTACCTGCAAGATAGGTGAGCCTTTCACTGAAGACTTTATGTGTGTGTGTGTGTGTGTGTGTGTGTGTGTGTGTGTGTGTGTGTGTGTGTATATATATATATATATATGAGAGACAGGGTCTCAAACCTGTAGGTCCTGTGCAAGGTGATTTTGGTTGTCCCTGGGTGGTTCAAAGCTGTGGCCCATGTGGTCCAGAACACAGCCGGAACAGGGCGTTGGCTTTCCACTTACCAGGAGATGAGAGCAGTGAGCAGCACATGGGGTTTCTGTTCTGTTTTGTGTTGTAAGATAGTCTCACATTACGTAGTTCAGGCTGGCTTCAAAGTCATGGAGATACTCCTGCCTCAGCCTCCCAGTGCTGGGGTGACAGGTGTGTGCCACCATTCCTGCCTCTGAACAGTGAGATTTTTAACCTTTTTATTAAAGACAGGATTTTCAGTCCCTTCTCTTCACTACTGTGGTTAAAACTTCTGGAAAGAGGAACAAAGCAGATCAGGTGGGCGGAGTGGAGGAAGCGCCTCGGTGGAGAGGGTAGCTGACCCGGGATTCACCCAGTTTAGAGCTCTCCTGCAGTGTGAAGACTCCTGTAGGCCAGGCAGTAACACCATCTGCCCTGAGGCCTGGATGTCAGTGAGACACTGGGGCTGAGTCACAAGAAACAGGAATGAACAGAACTGCTGGGCACAGGGCTGCAGGGACTGCCCAGGGTGGAGCATGGCTCAGTGGGCCTGAGGCCCTGGGACTGAGCCCTGGCCATGAAAGGCAGTGTGGTGTGTACACACACCCATAATCCCAGTGTAATCGGGAGGCTGAGGCAGGAGGGTCACTGAGTCTGAGGACCCTCTAGGCTGCATAGGAAGACCCTATCTCAGAGCAACAACAACAACAACGACAATGAATTCTCAGTGTTTTATTTAAAAAAATTTTTTTTTTTTGTGGTGGGATCGAACTTGGGCCATTGTGCGTCCAAGGTTGGTGTGGTACCACTTGAGCTAAATCCCCAGCTGATAGAGACTTTTATTAAAACCTAGGTGATTATAATAGCAAAACAAAGGCCCCAGAGCTGTTGCTCACAACACATCTACCCACCTTCCTAGAAGGAGTTTTGACTCCCCCGAATTCAGTGCTCGGAGAATCGAAGCAGCAGCATTTGTGTGGCACATGATTCTCTTTGTGGAAAATCTCAGCAGGGCACCGTGCTGCCAGCGAGCTCCTTCTTCCCAGCTGAACAGAGTGTGAAGTTAATGGGGCATTGAAACCCGTCCGGAAATGGTTGAGTTACTGGTGGACAAGTGCACAGTGATTGGTTGGGTGCCATCCACCTCTACTCAACCATAATATCCTTCAACTATTGCTTTATAAACTGCAAAGTAGAGCCTGGCATGGGAGTGGCACGTGGCTGTCATCCCAGCACTCTGGAGGCTGAGGCAGGAGGATCCCACATTTGAGGCCAGTCTGGGCAACTCGGTGAGACCCTGCTTCAAAGGAGAAAGGGGAGAGGGCTGAGGGTGGGGCTCAGTTTGCCTCACGTGCATCAATCAGGTGCCGATCAATCCCCAGTGCTGCAGAAACCCCAGGGAAAATACGCGACACCTCAGCGACACCATCAACACCAAGTCCCCAGCCCTAACTGAAGTGTGCCTTCTTTTCCTCCTTTTTGACTGCCTCAGGTGCCTGCGAGGACCCCTGTGAGCAGGCTGCGTGTGTGAGAACCACTCGTTCCGCCTGGGTAGGGGCAGAGGAGGCTGCTCCTCTTGTGTGCAGGAAAACCAGCAAGCAAAGGGCTCACTGCCTTGGGACACAGTAACAAAAGGCAGCCTGGAGGAGCCTGCTGGACTTCAAAGAGCAGAAGCCGACAGGGCAGACGACCAGCAAGGACAGAAGGAAAGGGCTCTTTGATTCAAACCGACCATTGTCCTGTCAAACGGCACACAAACCCTTGACTGACTGACTGATGGACTCTTTGGCTGACTGACTGGTTGATTCACTGACTGACGAGTCACTGATTGACCGATAGGCTGGTTGTCTGACTGACTGAGTGCTATTACCCTGCTGGCGGCTGCAGACACTAGGAAGATGGAGCCTGGGGAGCATGTGCTCGAAGGGTGCAATGTGCCCAAATCCAGATAAACAGCGCATGCCTTTCAGGCCGTTCCTGGACTCCTGCTGTGTGCCAGGCATGGCTGGCCCAAGGCTCTGGCACAGGGAGAAGCCAAGGCACTCAGCTCTGGGTGCCAGGGTGCGACCAGCTTGGGGTGGGGTGGTCTCTGTTACTGTTTTTTGGCACAGGGGACTGAGCCCAGGACCTTCACACTGAGCTGCCTCTTGGGCCTTTTATTTTATTCTTGTTTTTGAGACAAGGTCTTGCTGAGTCACTAAGTTGACCAGGCTGAGCTCAAACCTGGCAACTCTACTGCCTCAGCCTCAGGTGCTGGGAGGACAAGCAAAACAAAACAAGGAGAAGGTCCACAGACGGGCTATGGTTATGCTGGAAGAAACAGCGCATGGCTTTAGGCATCATGGTTCTAGGCCAGCCCTCGGGGAGGAGAGTTTCGATTCTCCTCTCCCAGGGGCAAAGGTCGGCCTTTGTCTGCAGTGCTTGGGGCACACCCCACCTGGCACTGTGTTTCCTGAGGGCCCTGACCACCTGCAGCTTCTGCTGGAGGCACCTGGACTCAGCACTCCTGTCAAAGGTGTTGAGGCCCAGTTGGGCCTGAGCAATGTGTGTGCGTGCCCACGTCTGCCCGCTGGGTGGTGGTCAGGAAGTCTCCCAGGAAAGGGGCGTGCCTGAGGGGACTCTGATTAGGAGCTCGAAGGCAAGCAGGCAGGGTCAGGAGAGGTGGGGACAAAAGAGGAGGCTCAGGGCCTCCCCGGGGAGAGTGGACTTCGCCCTGCAGGCCGGGCAGCCACTCTGAGGACTGCCTGGACAGCAGATTCTGACCTGTGCGCTCTGGTTCATGCAAGTGGACTCAACACCCAGGCACAGCATGCTGGGCAGGGCCTGGAGCCAGAGCTCACAGGGACAGTTGCCGACTGTGCCTCCTTCTCCTTAGGGAGTCAGGTTGGACTCAAGCTCGTGGGCAATCCTCCTGCCTCAGCCTCCTGGCTGACCAGCCTCTTCATCCGTGGCTAAGCGGAGATTGTTCAGATTTGGTGGTCACTCTGGCCACAGAGCTGACATGAGACCCTCCTTCCTGCAGGGGAGTGCACAGTGGTGTTGCTAAGTGCCTGGCTGGGAACCAGCCACTGTCTTGTGGGCCACAGAGCTGGGACATCCTGGGAACATAGCCCTGGGGGTGTGTGGGGACCGGCATGGCGGAAGGTGGGTACCCGGCTCCAGGGGTGACAGAATAGGACTGCAGGGGAACTTGGGGGGCTGGGTTTGGTCTTGATGTCTGGGGTCCTATGTGCCTGTGAGAACACCTGTCACCTCACTGCTCAGGAGGCTGAGGCAGGAGGACTGCTGCAAGTTAGAGGCCAGCCTGGGCTGCACCGCATGTTCAAAGCCAGCTTGCATGGCATGGCAAGGCCTGGCCTCAAAACAAAAAGGAATAAAAAATAAGTGGGCCTTGGGGAATGTGTGGTCTAGGACCCCACACCACACCCTGTCCACGTGTCCTTTCTGTATCCCCAGAACCAGGAATAGCTCCTCACACAAATGGCCACCTCTTCTAGCCTCCTAGCTAGAGGCCTAGCCTGTGTGTCCCCACCGCCCTCCCAACAGGCTCGAATCCCTGTTGTCTCCCCCTTACCACCCTCCGTGTCGGGGACAAAGCAGGAGGCTGGGTCACCTTGGGTTGCTGCCCTTTCTGCTTGTGCCTGTCTCCATGGTAACATCAGGCATCAGGGAGGGAGTGGCCTCGCCCACGGGCATCAACAGGCCATCGTCTCGAGGCCGGAGCCTTGTGTGTTGAGGAGTCATGAGGGCGGTGGCCGCGAGCTGTGTTCTCTCCCAGCTGTCTCCTTCGGTCTCCCGCCGGGTTCTGGAGCCCAGCATCTACACCACCTCCCTCCAGGTGGGGGTCCCGGGGTGAGTCTCTGCTTGTGTACGTCCCCAGCAGCCACTCAGGAGTGTGGCGAGATGAAGGCCATGGCAGAGAAGCCAAGTTGTAGGGGTTCACTGGGCAAAACACAGGCCAAATGACACCACCAGGCAAGGCTGGCCAGGAGCGCCTTCCAAAGCTGCTCTGCACCGGTTTCTACTCCTGTACAGATTCCGAACAAAGCTCAGTGCCAAGGTCAAGGAGATGCTGGGCAGGTGTGTCATGGGGAGAGATTGGAGGCTTCTGGTTCATAGCTCAGGGCTAAAGAAGAGATGCAGTGTCTCTCCCAGAGTCACATGGGAACGGCTAGAAAATGAGCCTGGCTCCAGGCCAGGCTCACTGGTGCGTCAGGGTTCTGTTGATCTTAAGAAACATTGTTCTGGTTAGTTCGATGCGTCTCTTCCATTCACACTGGGGCTCTGCTCACTTCCCCAAGAAATGACCGCATGGTCATTTACATCTTGGAGAGCTCATCTATCCATCTGTCTGTCTGTCTATCTTAAAAACCCAGCATCTCTGGACAGACAGCAGCACTAGTGACAGATAATCTGGCTGAGAAGTGGTATCTGAAGAGAAGCTCTGACCTATCTTTTACTATGTAAATTAGTGCATCAAAACTACTGAATCATTATTATAAAGTGTTTTTCCCTGATAGTTGAGACTAATGGGGCAAAAAATAGCCCAAGCACAGAGAAACCAAATCAGGTCTTTCCTTCAGAAGGTAAGTTTGGTTCTTTTCATTTTAATTAGGTGAAGAATTAAACATCTTTTTTTTTTAATATAAACAGTTACAAGCCATAGCTGTGAAGCGCCCAGTAACTACTTTTCTTACTTAGACAGCATGTTTCTGTCGGACTCTGGTGTGGTGACCCTTTGGCCAACCTCGCTCTGTGGCTGAGGCCTCACGGCCTCTGAACTGGTGAGATCGGCACAGCAGGGCCCTAAAGAACAACACACTGCACACATGTAAGTCGTTTTGTGGCAGTTGGGCTGGAGTCCTGTGCACACGCGTCACTCCAGCACTGCGTCTGGGCTGTGCTTATCACAAGCAGACTGTGGAGACTGCTTCTCGTGGCTCCTGAGAGGATGGGAGCCAGATAAGGGACACGCCGCTTGTGTCCTATCCGTGCGCACAGACGCTGCACTTTCTCAGAGATGCTGCTGCCATGGGAGTCAACACTGGGCTCAGTCTCTTCCTGGGTCCAGTCAGGTGTGCGCCTGACTCCTTTTCGGGAACATGAGCTGCCCCGTCTCAGGAGCTGGCACACACACGCAAGTCTTTTATTCTGTGTGGCCGACGCAAATGATGACACAGGCCGCGGCCCCAGCTTCCCCCAGCACAGTAACCACTGCGGGTACGAGGAGGGCGAGTTGGCTCGTGCTGGGACAAGCTGCGTGGGAAGGACCTCGTGGACCTTAGTGGGCGGAGCGAGCAAATGTGCTTCTGGACAAAGTGCTTGTCCTGGAGGAGGCCCAACTGTGAGGCTGGCTGTGGCACACGATGTCTAAGCTCACCTTTGGAAAGTGGGCACCTTCTCCCCACAGCAGTGTCTGTCATCTTCCGGGAGCTGGTGTGAAACAGAACCAAGTGGCAGGCAACACAGGCCAAGGCGTGTGGTGCCTGGCCCAGAGTAGGTGGCCACGGGCCTCTGAGACCCAGCGCTGCATGCGGAGGGCAGGAGACTTTGGGGATCGCCCGCCTCGGGGTGCACCGTCTGGAGGTTGTTTCACCCCCGCCGTCTGTTCCATGAGCAGAGCAAGCTCCTGTATCCAGGCGTGAGCAGCCGTGTGAGCTCTGGGAAGGACCCTGCGTCCCTCTGGCAAGTCAGGACGACCCTGGCTGGGATATGCACTGTCCTGCAGCCACTGCTGGACCCAGCGCAGAGGACATGGAGGAACCAGACTCCCCGAGAGCCTGGCTGGACGCCCCTGCTGGGCAGGTGCTGAAGCGCTGACCTGCACCTGGCAGCCCTCCGTGCCCCACCTGCCTGGGGCTGGATGAGACCTGTACCTCTGCGAACAGGCGCTCGAGCTGGGGCCATGGGTTTCAGAAGGGCTGTGCCTGGCCTGAGGGTGCAGCTTCCCGGTCCCCCAGGGTCTCCTCCCCTTTCCTAAGCTCAGGAGCCCGAAGCCCCAAGGTTCCTTGTGAATTAATTCCTTATGGATAAGTGTTCTCTTTACAATGAGGGCCACTTTAGGGGCAGCAAGATTTCAAGAAAGGCGAGAGACTGAATTTCCTGATCATTAGGGCTCTGATCTTTAAGGTGTCCTTCCTTTACTTTTTGTACAATAGCTATAGGAAAATGAGTTTTTTTGGTGACAGGGTCTTGCTAAAGTAGTTCAGGCTGGCCTCGAATACACAGGGACTCTCTTGCCTCAGCCTCCTGAGTGCTGGGATGACAGGTATGCCTCATCACATCTGGCTTGAAAAGAATTTTTTATTCTTCCTACATATAACTCAAGATAAAGATATAACTTCTGGTATTGGGGAACTGATGTTATACAGAGAGGAGAGTTTTAAGGAGGAAATAAACTTTGGTAAGTGTACATGCAAAGATACACATATACACACTACAGTCCTCGCCTGCAGCCTAACCAGGTTAGCACCACCCTCCTGAGAACATCGGGTGATACAAGGGTTTTAAGATTTAATCTGACAGGTGCTCGGACAGTTTAGGTCTTGGCATTCCTGAATCAACTGGAGTCTAGAATTACGTCTTTAAGAGGCCAGGCCAGCTCCCCGAAACAGTAACCCAGTCCAGTCCCGAAGTTCCCAAGAAGAAACCAAGACCGCTATTCTGTGGAGATCAGTGAGGGGCGTCATGGAGAGGCGCTTGGAGCACTCAGACCTCGGAGAACAGCGGGCGGGCGGGCGCGGTGTCAGCAGCGGGGCAGAAGCAGGGGCGGCTCCGGAGCTGCTGGCTCTGCGGGGCGGTGGGAGGGGCGCTCGCCCCACTAGAGGATGGCGCAGGTCTTTTTATCCTTGAAGGGGTTTTCCGAGGTTGGGATGCCCATGAGCAGGGGGTCGCTCCGCGCATGCTCCTCGCAGTAGGACATGAGGTCTGCGGATGCCTTGGACACCTGCAGACAAGGGCAGGAGAGGGACAGGCCTCAGTGGCCGCTGGGGTGGGTGCGGAGCTGCCTGGGACCCGGCACGTGTTTGTATGTGTGTTTGTGTGCGCGCGCGCGTGCACGTGCGCCCAGGGAAGGGTGTGCGAAGGGGATGCCAGAAGACAGCCGGTGAGTCCTGGTCACCCAGGTGGGTACACGACCCCCGCAGGTTTAGCTTTTTTCAGAGCTCAACACAGGCGTGTGGGCGGCGAGAAGGCTGCGTCCTCGTTTCTACACAGGACGAGCACACCGGACGTGGTGTGGAGGCCGGGGCTGGAGCCCTGGGCAGAAGCTGCCCCGTGGGTGTGGGCAGGGACCCGCGGGGCCACAGGGTGGGTGCGAGCAGCGAGGGCAGGGCCTGCGCAGTGACCGCTTGACTGTGCCCAGGTCTCTGGCCCAGAAATCTATCAGGTGGAGTCACAGCAGTGTACTGCTCCAGTCTCCTGGACCTCTGGGGACGGAGGGAGGAGTTAAAGTCTGGCTTCTCCAGGGAGCTAAAGCGTGAGCTGCGGGTATCCATTCATGGACAGAAGTCCTCACTTTCCCAGACTGAGCAGAGGGGCGCACACAGCTCAGCTTTTTTTTTTTTTTTTGAGGCAGGATCTGGCTACGTATTTCAGCTTGGCTTTGAACTCTTGGAATACTCCTGCCTCAGCTTCCTAAGTGCTGGGAAGACAGGTGTGCACTACCACGCCCAGCATGTTGGCTATTCTGAAAAAGGTACAAAATGAAAATTGAGATTCCAAGGCCATCAGCCCCACGGAGCAGGGACATGACCAGCAGGCCACTGCCCCAGCCTGCTCGGCTCACCTTTATTCTCTCGATGGAGGCCTCCAGCCGCAGCTGCTGGACGGTCCTCCGGGCCTGAGTTATGTTGTTGGTGCTGGCGGTCTTGCTGGACATCTTTAAGGATCCTTCTTTCCTAAAATCTAAAGAGGATAATTATCTTTAAAGTGAATAGTAGTCAGCTTTAAATTATTTGAACACATAAAAACTGCTGTAGTTATCAGAGAAGCTGAAAGCAAATCTCTCCAAGGACCTAACTGCTCATAAAAATTTAAACTGTTATCTCAGCACTCAGGAGGCTGAGGCAGAAGGATCACTACTTTTAGGGATGTGCTTGTACGGTGGATGTTGATAGGAAGAGACCCGTCCACAGTTCCCCTGTGGCTCAGGTGTGCCATCCATGTGAATAGTAGCATGAACCTTTGTTTGCACAGACCCAGTTCTAGTGAAAGTACCCCCCCGCCATGCAACAGGCAAGCTGCTCTTTGGAGACCTTTCTAGAGGAAATAAATGCACACGATGGTCTACGGTAGTTAGGGGTGGCTCCCCAAGTGACCACTGTTTCCTGAGCCACAGGGCTGCCACCTGCTCTATAGGAGGCTTGTGTTTCTCTCCGGGCCTCTGCCCAGCTGTTAGGGTGCAGCAAGGGCCGTCACAGGTGATGGTGGAGCCCTTGTCTAGTGAGCCCAGACAGATGGCACTTCCAAGGGCTTTGAGTGCCCTCTGGCTCAAACAGTGCCAGGCAGGTCAGCACGCCTCTGTTCACAAAAAAAGATGCTGGGTGTGGAGATGTATACTTGTCAGCCCAGCACTTGGGAGGCTGAGGCAGGAAGACCACTGGCAGTACGAGGACAGCCTGGGCCACACAGTGAGCTCAAGTCAGATTGGATTATCCAGCAAGATCCTGCCTCAAAAAGCCAGGCCGGCATCAGGCCTGTAGGAAATGTTCCAGGAGAGGCCTGAGGTCCTGCATGATGCTCCCTGTCTCCCTCAGCTCCTGGCCTCATTCGGGCGGCCCTGTTGCCCCTGTCACCCTCAGAGATCCAGAGTGGCCTCCATTCTCTGGGCTCTGGCTGCCTCCAGCCACCCTCTCTCCCAGCTGTCCGGGCAAGCACTGGCCTACTTCCCGGGGCGCAGGCAGGAGCAGTGCCTCCAGGGCTCCGCCCTGTGGGCGGGCTTGGGTTGGTAGGAGGAAGGGCAGAGCTGGCAGGCAGCAGGTGGCAGCTGGTGACTCATGGAGCAGGTGGACAGTGGTGCCCGCCCGTGCTGCCAGGGCTCTGCACACTCGGCCACCACGGCGCCTGCCGGCAGCAGAGCTGCACTGACTCAACACTGAAGCCCCGCCTGGCACTGTGTGGGCTCTGCGGCACGCAGCACAGCACGGCCCAGGCTCCCCATGTCCCCAAGGCTGGTTCCAAGGTCAAGGGTGCTTACGGCAAAGGCAGACAACTGGGTAGCCAGAGAGCCCCCTCTCACGGCAGGGAACAGGGCGGCAGCACGGAGTGCGGAAGGTGTTTCTGGAGGGGTCCAGTCAGAGTGCCTAGTGCTGCACACAGAACCCAGGCATGGTGCCCACTTGCTATCATGCTTATCTGGGGTCACAAGTGATTCCAAGCCTGAAACCCCATTCACTTGGGTGTCCCCACTCACCCTGCACGGCCAGCAAAGCCAAGGGCTGTGGCAGGGTGTGCGGGCAGCTGGGGTGCCGGCCCTTGGCGACACGGAGACCTGTGCAGCAGGACGCTGGGAGGAGGCTGTGCAGGGCAGGGTGGCCTGGCTCTGCCCCGGCCTGGGGTGACCTGGTGTCACTGTATTCCGAGATGCCTCCTGCATGTGGCCCCGCCCGGGGAGAGGCTTGGGCCCCCTGGGTGTGGCTGTGTCTGGGCTCCTGGCTGCTGCTGGTTGAAATGCCAGGGTGGATGGGGCAGCCCTGGCAGCAGCCGTGTGCAGAGGCCAAGGCTGGCTGCTGCTGGGGAGGTCAGGCGCAGGTCCCTGGCCTCCAGAGTGGGGTGCCTTTACACCTGCACTGTGGGGATGCTATGTGCGGGCCTGTGATTCCCGGCTGGGATCCTCCTCTTCCCAGCACCCAGGGAGCCAAGTGTCCAGGCTGGACAGGTGTCCCGTGGCTGTGGGGCTGTTGAATACCTGGACCCATCAGTCACTGGGCTCCGCCGGGCCAGCTGGCTGCGGCACACAGCCAGGCTACGTTTATGACTGGCCTGGGGAGCCATTCTCAGGTGGTGAGGAGAGGAGAGGAGAGGAGAGGAGAGGAGAGGAGAGGAGAGGAGAGGAGAAGGGTGGGGAGGGAGGGGTTTCTCTCTTCTGGCCAAGTGGGACAGCAAGCCAGTGACCAGAAGTACTGAGGCAGTGCAGTGGCTGGTGACCACGGTTCAGCCCCCACGTCTCCCACTCCCATCTCGCCCTGGTCACTCACATGGCTCCCTGTTCTTCCTCTGCAGAATCCTGTAGGATCCCAGCTCCTAAAATCCGAGTGACACCTTCTTTTAAACAGGAGTCTCGGGAGTTGCCCAGGCTGGCCCCCCACTCCTCACCTGATCCCCAGGTAGGTGGGTTTGGCCTGCTCCCTGTGCCTGGCCTGTGGGGCCTACTTTTCCCGTGCTCCTGGCCTGGGGGTGGGCTGATAGTAAATGGAAAAGGGGCGAGATCCTGCCAAGGTGTTCGATAAGTAGGACAACGCTGGCCCCAGGCTCCCGCTCAGAGCCTGTCCCCTCTCCAAGAGCCCTGAGCTGTGCGGGGTCTCTGTGCAGGACACGACACGGTTTCAGAGATTGAGACTTTGCAGCTTTTACTGCAGTCTTCTAAAGACAATCTAGCAATAGCTTGGGTGAGTTAACGGAATACAGCGCCACGGCCGGCAGCAGGGGAAGAATGAAATCGGATGTGAGCTTTGTTTGGATCAGAGTGAACTCACGTCAAACTGAGCCTCTTTGAGGTGCTCTGAGTGGCTGTACTGGTCACCCCCGATCTAGCCTGCGCCCCTCTTGCCTATGTGCAGCTGCTCTGCGCTATGCAACAGCTGGCCATGGCTGAGCCAGGAATCCCCAGACCTCTCTGTGCCTCTGTAGGGTGTGCCTCGATTTCCCTCCTCGGCAAGGATGCCTGGCTGTCCAAACCACGCATGGAGGGCAGCTCCCAGGGCCAGCACCCTCCGAGGTTTGTGTGGGGCCTGAGGAGGCACACAGTGGTTCCCCACGCAGGAGGCCTCCCTATGACCCTGAGCGGATTGTGACTGTCCCGTCCGTGTTCACAGATGGGGCAACAGAAGTCGGAAAAGCTGGCCTCAAAGTGCCCTAGTTTGTGTGCCTGGAACTGGCTCAGAAGTCCTCCCTTCCTGGAAGCTGCCCTCCCCACCTGCTGCAGGGAAAGGTGTCATGCTGACTGCCCCTCCCCCATGCTCAAGCTGTCCACTGCAGCTGCTTGTGGGTGACTGGCTGCCACCCCCGAGCTGGCATGGCCGACTGCCTCCTCTTCCGGGCAGCAGGTCCCACCGGCCCACCTGGTCTGCAGAGCGAAAGGCTAGAAGTTAGCATGTGGGGCCTTGAGCCCCAGGCCTGGTCTTGCCCAGAGGTCCCTGTGTACCCTCAGGGCCCACTGTGGACATCATGTCTGCAGCTTGGCTCTTTCCATGGGTCACAGGTGCCACAGGACTATCTGGCCAGGTGGATCCCCGCACTGGTTTTACAGCTGGGGTTCACCTGTGGCCTCCGCTTCCCAGCGTCTCCTGGGTCCAAGGTGTCCCCACAGGGCAAGCTCTGTTAGGGCTGCCAAGGCTGGGCGAGCAGGGGCAGCCTGGAAGAAAGGCTGGCAGGCTCTGGAGGAACACAGGGCTGTAAGGCCAAGGGGCCCAGTCACGGGCCAGTGGCCAAGGCACCCGAGCAACGCCCTGCAGCGGTAATAAAAGAGGCTGGAAAAACCAGAGCGAGCTGCAGGCCTCCACTTCCGTCTTCACCCTGCTTTCCTCCAGGCCTGACTCAGCCCTCTGCCCTCCTGAGTGGGGACAGGATGGTTGCTGGCCCAGCTGGCTGGGGTCAGCAAGACGTGGAACCAGGCCCTGCAAGCAGGAGCACCACTGGGAGATGGGACAAAGGCTCCCGTGGCCACGGTTCAGGAGCAGCACTTGGTCCGCCTGGGAGACCTGAGCCCAGATCCAGCTCTGCAGAGTCTTCTGTGCTCCTGGCACTTGGTGTCCAGGTCAGGGCCTGCAGGGTGAAGCCAAAAGGCAGGTCGCTGGGCTGGCCACAGTTAGTTCCATGGTGTGTGAGCCTGGACTTTGAGCTGCCTGTCAGCTGTCATGGGAAGGTTTCTGGAAAAAAACCCCAAGTCCTACAGAGCTGGCTGGAGGAGTGGAGCCCCTTGAACGCCTGCCTGGCCAGGTCTCTGTGACCTGGGTGCTGCCCTGGCCCCATGCCCTGGACACCAAATCCCAGGGATGCATTCAGGGCTAAGCCTGGCATCTGGACTCGGGCCTGCTCCTGCCACTGCCCAGTGGCAAGGCCCTGGGCAAGACTGGCACACTGTGAAGCTTCAGTGCCTTACTTTCATACCTCAGAGGAATAAAAGCATCAGAGGGTGGGGTGTGGCTTGGCTGGAGGGAACTTGCTAAGCAGGCTGAGGCCCTAGGTTTGCTCCTTGGCCCCATGCATACACACACACACACACACACACACACGCACACGCCTATGAAGCCAGCTGTGGTGGAGCACACCTGTAATTCCAGTGCTTGGGAGGCTGAGGCAGGAGGGTCCCTGCTAGTTTGAGGCTTACACAGTGAATTCAAGGCCAGCCTGAACTACATAGTGAGACCATATTGAAAAAAACTGAACCAAACAAAAGCAATAAAGCAGAAGAATGTCATAAACAAAAACAGTCCTCTTTCTGAGAGCTTAGTACCCTGCCCTCTGCACACCATGCACTAAGCACTCAGAAGCTCTGGAAGGAGCACCAGGTGACAGCGCTGCCTTTCCCCCTCGGGCTGGAAAGTGAGAAGCATCTGCTGGTGCCCCAGGTTGGACTCCAGCACCCGACACACATGCTGAGGTGCTGACCCTCAGATCGGGCGGAGGTGCCTGCCTGTTTCCCAGCATTCTGGGAGGCTGAGCTGGGGGGCCCAGACTTGTTGAGACCTGTCTCCAGATAAAAACCAAGGGTGGGCTGGCATGTAGCTCAGTACAAAGGGCTCCATCCTGGCACCACCAACAAAACTGCCTACCCTCTGAGTGCTGGCAGGGCTGGTGCTGCGGGCACTGAGGTCAGAGCTTGTTCCACTGGCCACCGTTGGTTTACTAATGGTGGAGGTAGGACAACTGCCCAGTCCCATGCCCTTTGGGCTGGGGCAGTTCTCCCCCAGCTCAAGCACGCTGTGTGCCAAAGCCAGGCCACGAACGCTGCCTGGCTGTCCTGTGTCTCTATCTCTGTTCTGACCCTGTTATCACCAGCTGCTACCACCCAGCACCCCAAAAGCTACAAAGGAACAAGGAGCAGGACACGTGACCCTCTTTCTTCTTCTCCCAAGCACCCTGCAGGAGTCCCAGTGCTGGGCATAGCACAGGCCAGGGTGTGCAAGAGACCAGGCTGGGCCACTGTTAGGAGCTGGTGACAGCTGCTTGGAACCAAAAGAACAGAAACAGGAGCAGGTGGGTGACTCCAGAGCTCACCTGACTCAGCTGAGCACTTTCGGAGGTGGGGGACCACACGCTTTGGGGTGGAGAAAATTCGTTCAGGTGATGGATTTGGATGCCCGTCACTGTAGGCTGTGCCAGGTGGGTAAATAAGCTTCCCGCACCAAGGCGCTGAGCTCTCCTAACATTTCTGGGCTATTCTGATGGTGTCTGTTTCTCAGATGAAGCCCAGAGGGTCTGACCTGTCATCTCTGGTCACATGGTCTGCACACTGGGAGCCCAAAGGCCCAGGGACGGGGTGACCCGACTGCTCAGGTCACTGCCTTTCAGCACTGTCCTGGGCTGGGTGAGCAGGGCCTGGTGCTGGCAGCAGCACCCTGTGCAAGGGCCTGGGCTCGGACAGCTCCCTGAGGCTTGTCCAGCAGCTCAGGGCATGTGAGACAGCAGAAGCCAAGGAGAACAGCTGCCCCAGATTCCAGTCGTTATTGCCCAAGATGGGATGGGTCTGGCATCCTCTGTGCCCGGAGAGGCTGGCAGATGTCTCAGGAACCAGCTAGTCCTGGCCATAAATCCTGAGGGACAGGGCCTGCAGAGCCAGGGCAGTGAGCTCCTGGGCACGGCATGACCGGGACGCCTGGGATGCTGTTTCCAAACCTGACTCAGCAGCTCGGGCTGGGGCCCAGGCAGCTGCGCGGAAGCACTTTCTGGCTAGAGCTGGGCCCAGGGCTCCGCCTCCACCTCCGCCTCCGCCTCCGCCTCCGCCTCCGCCACCGCCTCCGCCTCGGGAACTGTGATCCTGAACCGGGTCCGCAGAGGTGTCACCAGGCACCTAAGCTTCACATTGCAGAACTCTGAACAAGTTCTGAAGAACTCCAACCCCTTGCCACCTCCCTCACCTCAGGATTAGGCCTCTGTCAATGTTTAACCCCTTGGCATTTAACAGACTGCTCTGCTCTGGTGGCATTTAGGGTTTTCCTCCCAGCTGCTTCTTTCTGGAAACCGGCAGGATGCTGTGACCCTGTCAGTGTCCTCCCCATGACATCTCTGCAGGCGGCGCTGTCCTTGGGGTGGGATCAGGGCTCTGAGAGGCCAGAGCCAACTACAGCTTCTGATCCCGGCTCGACACAGGAGCTGGGGGTTTGGCATCTCCCAGCCTTGGCTTCCTCATCTGTAAAATGGGCCTGCGTCTCCCATGACCTGGGAGGACACATGGCAGTACCCGGCACCTACCAGACTCGCTCTGCACTTGTGACTTTAGGCGGGACCAACACACCCCACATTCAGCCTTCACCCTTGACCTAGATTCCCGGGTATAAAGCCAAGTCGACCAGAGGGGACAGTGGCAAGGTCTGCATCCCACTGCGTTTATACCTAGGTGTCCCCAAAAGCCTCATGAGCTCACAGGCAGAGATCTGGAAGGTGAAGGGACTGGGGCACAAAAGCAGACCTGCCGTCAGGGGGTGGGGTGGGGCAGGGTGGGGGAGCATGATGTCCCTGGGGGCGTGGCCTGGGAGGGTTCACTTTCCTCTGAAAGCTCCTTATTTCTGCACCAAGGTTAAAGGCCAGACCCCAGGCTGCATGCCAGGCAGCAGGCTTGCTCAGGTGACCTTGCGGGCAGGACCAGCCTTCACCCCATGTTACAGAGGTGAAACTGAGGCCCGAGGAGGAGTGTCCAAGGGCTAGACAGCTGGTGAGCTGCCTACGGAGGACCTTTGTACACAGCAGCTGGTTCCTTTCACGGCGTCTTGCTCTCCACTCATGGATCTGCGGCAGAAAGGGCAGCAGGGCCATATGTGGATTCCCTAAACCTGTGTAGTTTGGCTGAGTGTCTAGGTTTTTGTTTGCTCTGTTCCTGACAGGAAGAGCTCTTATCAAACTCTCAGAAAGAGGTGTAACACCATTTATTTCAGCACTTCTTCACTCTGCAATGCCTGTTGTTATGTAACTGTGTTGTCTTCTGACTAACCTGTTAGCTCAGTACTGTAGAAATTATATTCCTTCATTTATCACTCTGTGCCAGATACTCCAGGTACTCTCTTAGCCCAGTAATTATGCTCTGTGCTTCGAAGAGGTTAGATTTATCATATGTAATGAGGCCAAAGTGCAGAAAGATGACACATTTTGCCCAAGATTAGCCAGGAGTTAAGTGGTAGAAACAGGTGGGTCTTTAAAAAAAATTTTTTTATGACAAGATCTTGCTATGTAGTTCAGGCTGGCCTTGAACTGGCAGTGATCCTCCTGCCTCAGCCTCCTGAGTGCTGGGATTATAGGTGTGTGCTGCCACTCCTGTTATTCCAAAGTTCTCTGATTTTAAGGCTTGGGCCTAGCAGGTGAAGTAGCCTCCTTTTCTCTCAGCTCAACTAAAGCTGGGGAGGTCTGAGAGTGCCCAGGTCGAAGAAGACTTGTGATGTCGCTACCCACAGGGCAACTGTGGGGAGCCTGTCCCTGGGGGATGGTCCCAGAGGTGGCTTTTTCAGACCTAGGTGCATCCTGCTACCCCTTCTGGGGTCTTCTGCACAATCCCGACTGCTGGGCAGCGAAACGCCCCTGCTCGCCTCTGCGCTCCAGATCAGGCCAGGTGCCAAGCAGGTGAACCCATCCATCTCCAGCTCTGAGGGCCACGCTGCCCGGCGGCACACCACGCTCCAGGCCACGGGTCGACACGTGCCCACCGGAGGCACCCAGCCAAGCAAGACAGTGAGCTTCCGGTCAGCCCCACGAGCCGGGAATAGACGCACTCTCCCCACCCAAGCTGGTGGTGGGGCAGCTGGGCCCGTGCTTGCAGGTGTACACCAGCTCAGCAAGGCCGCGAAGCAGAGCTGGGACAAAGGGGGGGCAGTACGCAGCTCCCCGCACGCAGGCACCGCAGGCCCGGGCCGCCCCGAAGCCGTCTCAGCGCCCCTTCAGGGCCACACAGCCGTCCTCACTGCCCGACTGGCTCCCCCGTTGCGCATTTCCTCGCTAATTCACTTTCGCGTGTTGAGGGGCTGGGAGCCTGTAGCCCGCGGCCGGAGCAAGCCCTCGAACCCAGGCGCGTGGTGTGCGAGTGTGCGGCCCTGACCCCGGCACACGTGCCGGGCCTGCCGCGTGCCCTGCTGCGGACCCCGCTTATTCCCGCAGCCTCTTGAAGTCCGCGCTGAGTGTCGAGTCCGCCTTCCAGGGGGTAGGCCGAGCTTGGGAGGCTGAGAGGGGCCCTGGGGAGAAGCTGGGACGGAAGCCGCGCCGAAGCCGCGCTGTCCGGGACGCACCGAGCGGTAACTGAGAAGTAGGGCTGTGCTTGGGACCTCTGTGACCCTGCCTCAAAAAAAAAAAAAAGCAGCCCTCAGACATGAGCCGGGATCAGAACCAAAAACCCAGAAACCTGGTAGCCACAGGCTATTCTGATTCTTTCAGGCTTTAAGAACCACTCCTGGTGATTTCAGTGAAGGGGGTCTTCCTTTCCTTTCCTTTCCCTTTCTTTCCTTTCCTTTCCTTTCCTTTCCTTTCCTTTCCTTTCCTTTCCTTTCCTTTCCTTTCCTTTCCTTTCCTTTCCTTTCCTTTCCTTTCCTTTCCTTTCCTTTCCTTTCCTTTCCTTTCCTTTCCTTTCCTTTCCTTTCCTTTCCTTTCCTTTCCTTTCCTTTCCTTTCCTTCTTCCCTTCCTTCCTTCCTTTTCTATCTCTCTATCTTTCTTTTTTGTTATTTTTTTTTTGAGACAGGGTCTCACTAGTACACAGGTTGGCCTTGAACTCATGGCAATCCTCCTGCCTCAGCCTCCTGAGTGTCAGATTAATGCTCAGTTTCTCATTTGCTACTTAAATTGGCTAGTACTCTCCCTCCAACAGCAAACTTGGCTACTGACTTCTTTTTTAAACCTATCAAGGGGCACAGGAAGAGGACACAAAGGCAAGTCTCTGAAAGTCCAACCTTGTTGGGAATAGCAGCACAGTTTAAATTTTGTGGAACCCGAAAGGGAAACTTGCACCATCCTCCCTGCATCTTAGACACTTCGGAATGTGTCCAGATAGTCTAAAAGAGTGATGTAAAGTTTCTCAGTGCTATCTGCTAACTCAATAGCATTGATGTTTTTTAAAAAAATGAGTTATAGAACTTTTAAGAGGGACTGTTAGGACCAAGAAATGAACAGAAAACACCACCTAAAGCAGTGGGGGCCAGGACACCCGTGCAAACATGCGGCGGTTACCCTGGACAGCTCGAGGGCTAAGTGTCCATGATCCAGGAATCTCAGAGACGTGACCATGGAATCGGACGGAGGGAGAGTTCCTGACCACAAGCCCCAGGAGAGAATTTCTACGGGACTTTCAGCCCGGGATTTTCCAGGCCAGACCAGTTCAAGGAGTTCTGTGGTGTCTCGGGGTGCAGCATGACTTAACTAGACCACAAGCCTCAGAGCCGGCCTTCAGCTGGAGAACACCCACACCGAGTCTAATTCTCATCTAGGGGGGTACCCGTGGGCAGGCGCCCGGGACGACATAACTCTTTGTGCTTTCCACAGGCCACACACAGTGTGTTGGCCTCTTTCCTGCTGCCGGGGCACAACACCGGACCCCCACAACTGAAAGCGGGGGTGTTTGGTTAGCAGTCTTAGGGGGTTCAGTTGATGGGCAGTGGCTCCACGGCTGGACGCAGTGGGGGGGCTGGTGGGGGAGAGGTGTTCATAGTGGAGTATCGGAGAGGGGGAGGAACTCTCCAGGCCATGCCCCCGGTGATATTCACCCCACCAGAAGCCACTTTATTTCGGTGCCAGGGATTGGACCGAGCACCTTGTGCTTCCTAAGCAGGTGTGGCACCACTGAGCCACAAGTCCTTCCCAAAACCACTTTTCAACAGCAAGTCAGTTCTAAGCCTCACAATCTGATCACCTTTAAAGGCCTCATGTTTGGGTGTAGGCTTTGGGGACCTCTGGAAAGAGACCAGCACCCTGAATGTCAGTCATGCGGATCCTCGCAGGAAGTGTTGGCTCCGCTTTTCCTCACAGCTCTGGCCACGGAGGGACAAATTCCTGGGTTGGGGACCAAGTGGGAAGTCAGTAACCAGGAGTCAGTGCGATCATCGACCACAGAGTCCTGGGAGTGTGTGACGACACAGGCCTGACCCGGTCTATGAAGCCAGAATCTCCAACACAAATTGGGACAATGTTAAACTCCTAAAGGTCCCTTTGGTGAAACTTCCCCACGTGCATTAACGCCAGGGAGACAAAGTCCTAGAAACCACTTATCTGCAGAGTCTCATGAAATGGCAGCTGGGAGGCAGAAGGAGCATCTTTAGATGTAAGAGCTCAGTGCTGCCGTGCCAAGCAAAGGTCCCAGCGCCTGCACAGGAAGAGGCCTGAGCACACCATTTCCCATCAGGGAATCCAACCCGCAGTGCAGCAGCAGCAAGGCCCTCATGTCTGCGGGCACCGGAGTCAGGGACGGTTTTCCAGCCCAGGCTGGCTGCGGGGACTGAGCTCTGGGAGAGATTGCAGCAGGTCAGCTGTTGGTGGCCGGGACCCAGCAGGAACTTCTGATGGTTGAGGCGGGGTCTACCAGAAGTCCACGCTGGGCTGCCTCAGAAGTGGCTGTCCACGCAGACACCGTGCTTTCGTGTTACATGGAGATAATAAGGTTGATTTTGGCAGATTGCATGTACACATGCATGTACCTCATCCAAAGCACCTTTCCCTGTCAGGACTGGCATTTGCAGAGCAGCAGATCCGGGGTGTACAGGACTCCTAGAGGCTGGGAACCTATCACTGAGTCTCACTGCAGTGGCTGCCAAATGCACCTCAGTGTTACACCTCCACACAGGCCTGGGTGTGAATTCTGCCTTGATGGGGCTTCACAGCCACTTAGTTGCTAATGTGGTTCGCTGTGTGCTTCTTTTCCTGTATGTCCCATCTAATATGAGCTAAGGAAAGACAAGGCTAGGACACTGCTGCCTGAAATCCCAGCACTTGGGAGGCTGAGGCAGGAGGATTGGCCAGTGGGAGCTACACAGTGACTTCTGAGCTACCTTCTGTGTCCCTGTCTCAAAAACAAAACAAAAAAGATGGCCCAGTGCTTGCCCTGTCTCACACTCGAGGTAGCAATGAGCATTTGCACACTGGCAGAACAGAGTACAGGGTCTGTACACCCGCTTTGTTCTTAATTTTTATTTTTATGAGGCCAAGTTTCAGTGCACAATGACTGTATTCATGTGGCGAGTCGGTGTGTGGACCATACCACACCTTAATCAGGTGAAATATCAGACAAAGTGCAAACGGGAGACGATCTTCACCAAGTGGGACAGACACTGCTCTCGAGTGAAAGGGATGGAGGGTGGGCAGCGGACAGCTGGGTTTGGCCGGGCTGGAAGCTGGGGTTGGCGTGGGAAAGGGAAGCACCTGTGTACCTGCCCAGTGCTGACGCCATAGGCCAGTTCGGGGCGCAGTCACCTCACTTCTAGTCCTCGTTTTCTGGTCTGAGTTGGAGCCCTCTGCCTTCTGCATAGCCTGCAGGCCGCCGCCACCAGTAGCCAGGTGACCGAGCCCTCTCTGGGAGCCAGCTCAAAGTGTAAGCATTTTCAAACAGTGAAAGAAATATATTGCAAAATTCAAATTACATGTGCACAGTAATAGGATAGAACGTTATAACTCTGGCCTGGGATGTGGCTCAGTGACATTATGTCTGCCTGGCAAGAGCAAGGGCCTGAGTTCCAATCTTGGTACCTTGAGAAAGAAAGAAAATGAACTTTATTTCCTGTGAATTAACTATCATTCATAGTGTTGTTTCTTTTGCTGAGCTTTAGAAACAGATATAATCTGCAAGAATAGGAGTTTTTAAGCAAGTGGAGGGTCTTGTTTCACAGAGTTCTGCAAATTGCAGCTTTAAAACATTTCTATTTTGAGACAGGGTCTCACCTGGCTTCAAACTCAGCAATCCTCCTGCTTCAGCCTCCTGAGCACTGGGAATACAGGTATGCACCACCATGCCCAGCTGGAAATTGCATTTTCATCAACAATAAACATATCCTGTCCAACCTGGCTTGCCTGGGCAACAGTCTGGTATATTTTTCTGATTTTAATCTCTTATTTTGAGGCATGTAAAATGTATAGAAGAAGCAAACATGGAAGGTAACAAACGCCTCAAGTGTGTTCTTAAAAGGGGTGCAGGACGAGCAGAGGAGGGAGAAAAAACCCCAGCACCCAATGTCTGGATCAGAGCCAGACTCTGCAGCTGGGGTCCAGGCCACTGCCTAGCTCTCTGTAAGCCCCTTTCTGAGACAGTCAGGGGACAGGTGACTGAGCTCGGGTGCACACTCTGGCAACCTGCACATCAGGTCTAGTGGTCTGCCAGGGCCAAGGACCCCCACTGCCTGCAGACTCTTTGGGGCCACCCCCATGCATGGCTGAGGCTGATAGCATCCCATACCCGGGGGGCGGACCCAGCCCAGATCGGCCAGGTCTCGCTGCTATCTGTGGTCACCAGGCAGGCGGGGGGGGGGGCAGCCAACTGCCTGGGGGTAGGGTGGGGTGTGAACCCTGGCATTTTCTCAGGGTCCAGAAAACAGCATTGTGGCTGCAGCCAGTGCCCTGGCCAGTGGGGCCCTTCCCCGTTCCTTCCCTCTGGGCATCGAGAGCAGAGTGTTGCCCTCTGCACCGGGAGCTCCAGGTTCTAAGGCGCATGTGCCAATCTACCCCTCTGATCCTAAGCATGCGTGGTGCGTGCGTGCTGGGTGATTGTGCCCATTGCAGATGGGGCAGGAGGAAGCTGTGTCGTTTCCCTACGGAGCGGTGGGCCAGGGACCTGCGCAGGCGCCCGCAGGCGGCTGGCTCCTTCTCAGAGCAGGGTCGGGCACAGCAGGCAGGAAGGAGTGAGCCGCCTGCACATGCAGATAAGCAGCCCCTTCCTGCAGCTCCCTCTGAGGGATGAGCTTGAGGTCCGCGACAGGCCTGTGGCCTCCAGCAGCTTCCAGCAAGTGCGGGGTTTTGCGGACCTCGCTCTGTGTAAACACTGGTGGAGGGGGTTGTTAGGAACTTAAGACTGTCTTGGGCCTGGTCCCTTTCTGTCTGAGTGCTAAGCTTGACCTAACTTAGCCACCTACAAGAGGATCACTTGAGCCAGGAGTTCGAGACCAGCTGCAGCACGGGGAGAGGGCGCCAAGGCAGAAAGAGCCCTGTGTGGGTACCTTGGTGATGCATCCTCCTTTCTGCCCTGCCCTCTGGCACGGGGGAGGTGACACACTGCCAAGACACCTACGCAGCGGGCAGGGCCAGGCAGCCCGTGGAGGCCGAGGGCACAGCAGACTTGGGACCTGGCACCTGCCGCATTCGCCCTTGGCCCAGGCAGCGCTGTGCATGGATGGACCTGCTTCCTGTTGTGCCACCTTGTGAGTGAGCCTGCCTGGCAGTGTGGCAGCTGCCAGGCACCCTGCAGGCTTGGACCTGGATGCCAACCCGGGGCAC
The DNA here is from genome assembly GCA_004025085.1 of Thryonomys swinderianus. Lineage (NCBI taxonomy): Eukaryota > Metazoa > Chordata > Mammalia > Rodentia > Thryonomyidae > Thryonomys > Thryonomys swinderianus. Next base: position 22,205 of record PVIC010003336.1, read on the forward strand.
AGTGGTCCTCGCCAGGCTCTGCCTGTGCCAGGGAAGCCATGTCTGTGGCAGGGACAGACACCTCCCTGGAGGGCACCAGGGACCCTGAGCCAAGAGCCTCTGGAGACGAGGGAGCTGGAGGAGGATCCAGACCCAGTGTGCCCAAGTCTAGGCTGGACCCCAGAGGATCCTGTTGGGTGCCCTCAGCCTCAGTTTCCCCAAACGTGAGGTAAGAGCTGTAGGCAAAAAGTGTGATTTCTAGTGTGCAGAGCGATACCAGAAAGAGGTTCTAGTGCTCCACCCACAAGTGGGTAGACTGAGGCTGGGGGAGCACAGCCAATATCTGTCTGGGTATAGCAGCCATGGGCCCAAGACTTGAACCCAGAACCATTGTATCCTCCTGAAGCTGAGAGGCTTTAAAGCACCCTTAAAATGACATCTGCAGCTGCCGTTGCTGGGAGCGTTACGCAGTGAGGAAGCCAGCCTCTGTAGGTTACAGACCTCACCGCACCGAGGTCTCTTCCGTGGCTTCCTCTTGCTGTTAGACAATGGGGTACATTCAGGGACCTGCAGGTGGCTCCTGAAGCAAGCGAGGCAGAGGCTGATTGTAGTTCTCACATTAATTCACTAGCTAAATCAACACTAGACTAACCCTATGGCCAGATATGGACCAGTTCTGTTTGAAGTCCACACTGCACTTACTGGGTGGGAGCAGGTTGGTACCAGAAGATGGAACTGCATTGGGACCCAGGAAGGGATCCGCCCCGAGTCAGGGCACGGGGGTCGCAGGCACAGAGTGAGGGCGGGGGGTACTTGAGGCTCGCTCACAGTGTGGCTGCTCTTCTGCTTTGGTGAGGCCGAGGGCGTGGCTTGAGCTGGTGCCTCCCCACCCCTAGGAAGATGGTTTTAATGTGCAGGTGCGGATGCGCTCCTCCAACAGTGGTCCTGACAGGGCCTGAGCCTCCTCTCTTGCTCCTGGCCGCAAGCTCACCTCAGCAGGCAGCCTGAGCCCGGAGCCTCGCCTGTGGGCGCATCCGTGGCTTGCTGCCCAAGTGGCCCAAACACTCCTGGCCCTGGCACTGAGGCCTGGAGCCACTGGAACCTGTGCATTCAGGGGCTCTGAGGCCTCTTGGGGGTAGCTTAGATTTTAATCAGGAGGGAAAGATCTCTAAGAAACTCTGCCCAAGTTTGATCTCAGATACAAAAAAAAAAAAAAAGAAAGAAAAACTCTATATTGGACTGGTGCTTTTGTTTTTCACTAAACTACACTCACTGTACAACAATAGCCACTGATGTGCTATTTATACACACGTACACACACAGACACACACAGACACACAGACACACACACAGACTCTCCAAACCCTGCGGGTGTGTGCAGGTAAGCAGTGCAGACAGATCCCCTCTGCAGAGCTGGGGGCTCCTCTGAGCCTTCTCGGGGCTCCGTACCCTTCTCTCCTCAGCCGCCACGGGTGCCCTCTCCCTCACACCTGACTCTCACGCAGCCTTGTCTGTGTGAAGCCCCCGCCAGATCCTCCTGCCCCCAGGGAGGCAGCTGCTGGCGGGAGCAGAGCGATCTAAACTCAGCCCGAGTTAACCAAGTGGCGCTTCCCTGCGTGGGGCCGGAGTGCAGTGCGGTGAAGCAGAAGCTGGCACTGGCAGGTGACATTGGCAGGTGACAAGTGTCCTCTCAGCTCCCACGGGCGCAGTTTCGGGGGGGGTCCAGGTGTGGCTCCAGCCTGCACCTCCGTCAGGGCCCCTCCTGGCAGCCCTGAGGCCCTGGCCTAGGTCAGGGCACCACAGGAATAAAATGTGAAAAGTTGAAGCCTGGGACCCCAAGGCCTAATGAGAGTCATTAAGGCTCATTAGGGAAAGTCATTAGGGAAATGAGCCACGGCACGTGCACAGAGCCACTCACTGCAAAATTATTACTAAAAGATTAAAAATGAGGAAGGAAAATTTCTCAGAACAAAGACATGGGTATGTGGTGGCATGCCAGCTGGGGTACTCTCTCCATCACTGAAGGTAGAAGTTTTCAGCCAGCTGTGGCTCTAATCCCAACACTCAGGGGGCTGAGGCAGGAGGATAGCTGAGAGCCCCAACTGGGGCTACACAGTGAGACCTTGTCTAACAAACCACAACAAAACCAAAAATAAAACTATTCCTCCAAATAATTCTCCCCTTCAACTTGAAGGTCATACAGTAATTAAAAAACATATCTAATATGAAACTCAGATCATTTTTATATATTGCAGGTGGGGAAAGGAGAAAGGCA
>PVIC010003336.1:24558-69813 GCA_004025085.1 Thryonomys swinderianus
TCTCTCTCTCTCTCTCTCTCTGTCTCGGCCCCTCTTCTTTCTCTCTGTGTTTATCTCAGACTCTCTTCTTCGCTCCCTCCTCCTTCTGTCTCTCTGTCCCTGTCCCCACCTGTCTCTCTCCCTCTCTCCTCTGTCTAGCTCACTGTGGGAGAAATGGACCCCAGCCCCTGGTGGCCCCAGCCGGGCCCCCTGGACTTCCCACTCCTGGCCACGCAGGACTCCCTGTATGGGCAGCCCAGTGGACTTGTCTTCCAAGCTATTTCTCGCTGCTGTACAGAAAGCCCAGCACCGCCTGCCACGGCCCAGCAAGAGCCTGGCCACCGACCGCTGCCCCCCACTTGTGCCCAGGGGTGGCCCGGGGCCACACGCCCCCTGGGGTCCTCTCTGGTGCCAGTGTGGTCAGGAAGGAGGGTGAGGCACGGGCCATCGATGTGCGGTTCATTAGCCGAAGCCCCTCCTGAGTGAGCCGGACTCCCAGGCTGCTCAGGAAGTGCTGGCTGGGTCTGTCTCACTTGGCACACAGAGAATCATAAAACGAGGAAAGAATATGGAGCCAACACTTGGAAATTGGGAGTTTTCATATAAAACCCAGATTTCCGGCATCCTGACAGAGGCCACGTGTCCACATTGCTGCCCCGGAGGCTGCAACCTGGGCTGAACTGTTTTCAGACAGGCGCTGCTGGGGTGGACAAGTTTCCCGAACTTGGAATCCTGGACCCCAGTCCCCTCCGCGCCTCCCCAGAGGAGGCTGACAGGCTCTCTAACAGCCTTTCAGAACTGGCTGAGAATCCACACAAAGAAAGGGATAATCTCAGCAATCTGGGAGGCCGAGGCAGGAGGATCACAAATCCCAGCTCGGCTGGGTGATTCAGCAACTTCCCGAGGTTCTCTGGCAAAATAAAACACATCTAGGGCCGGAGGGTTAGCTCAATGGTTCTGGCGCTTGCCTCACAAGCACAAGGTCCTGAGTTCGATCCCCGGTAACCACATAAAATGCTGGGCATGGAGACTCATGCCCACCAGCAATCAATGCCACATACCACAGTGCCGGGCGTGGTGGCTCACGCCTGTTATCCCAGCACTCGGGAGGCAGAGACAGGAGGATTGCTGAGTTCGAAGCTTGCCTGGGCTACATTGTGAGCTCACAGCCACCCCGAACTACAAAGCGAGACGCTGTCTCAAAACAAAAACAAAAACATACAAACAAAAAACATGTCTAAAGGCTGGGGATGGTCCCAGGCGCAACCCTCAGGCCCACCAGGCAAGGAGCCAAAACAGAAACAGACACAAATGGGCAGGACTGAGTCGCGGCCAGGAAAGGTCTCTTTCTCATAAAACACGAGCCCATTTCTGCCTGTACTGCCCGACTGACCTACAATGCCACAGCTTTAAAACCAGGAGTAGCTGCGTGCTGGGAATCCCTGGAGAGGCCATGGTGCTGATCTCTCCCCGGGAATCCAGGAATTCTCTGGCTGTGAGAGTTTGGAAGAAATTCCCAGGCAAGCTGGGCACTCTGGGGCCTACCCTGAGCATGGGCTCCTGGAGAGATGTTCATCTTCAGAGAGGGAGAGGCCAGGACCCAGGGAGGGGGCGAGCAACTCAAGGAGCCTGGCGCAGAGTGAGTCCTGCTGCCCAAAATCCGTCCCTTAACAATAGTCAGTGATCGCTGAGCTTCAGTGAAGGGTCGCTGGTGAGTTATTGCATCTGCTTGGTCACTACCTCAGAGGGTATTTTTCTACTCTTGGAGACGCACAAAGATTTTGGCTGAATAGGCATTCATTCCTTATTGTAGGAAGAAGAATTCCTATTTTAATGGTTGATAGAAAAAAATTATCTACTAAGGCAGTGGCCATGTGCATGATATTGTTTGAAACATATAGTAGATGAAAAACTAAATTTAAAACAGACCGAGAGAGAAACAGTAGGCACCGGGGTCCGATGGTTTGGAAAACTCTGGTGCTGGAAGACACCAGTTTTCAGGAAGCTGTGGGTTCTTATTCATCAGGGCGAAGAGAGGCCTCTGCGCGAAGCGAGACCCACATGGACACAGTCCCCTAATGACAGAGTCTGGGCACCTCTGGGAAGGGACGCAGCCCACCGTTTAGCCAGTGAAACTTGGGTTCACGCCTTTGATTCGCTAGATGCGGTTGGCTGGGTGGCACAGAGCGTACCATGCAGCACCCCTCGCTCCCAGATGAGGAAGCGGGCACCTCACCCAGGGCCTGAGCGTTTCCGCACAGCAGGCAACAGCTTTAGATCTTGGGTCCACACAATCAAGCATGCGACCCAGACACGGCCACAGCTGGGGAGACAGGCCATGCCAGGTCATGGTGCCGCCCGGGAGGGGACTCTGCCAGGTGAGTCAGGCACCCAGAACACCCAGCCCCGAGGAACAAGACATTTAAAACTGGGGAGAGGCAAGGGCAGGCTTCTGTGACGGCTCTGCAGGGTGCTCGCCTCTGTGCTGGCCCTCTGGTCACCTGGCCTGGTGGTCCTCAGGAGACTGGGGATGCCTGTCAGGTGCTAACTGATTTCTGAGAAGACGGTGTTGTCAGTGGAACCCTGAAAATGGTCAGAGGAATAAGGGATGGAGCCTCTCTGAGTGTGTGCCAGAGAGCTTGGCTGATCCCTCCCACAGGGACCAGGGCTCAGATGCAGCACCCAGCAGAAACCTAACAGCACTCTGCGTGCCAGGCTGTGCCAAATGCAATCATCCTGCCTCAGCCTCCCAGGGTGCTGAGTTACAGGTGTGACCCGTAAGACCGCTGGGCCTTGACTCTTCCATGCTGGTCCTGTGGCTATCTTCCGGCCAGGCTACTCGGGCTGCACACAGGGTTGGTTGGTTCTCCACACTGGGCTTCCCATCTCCTCCCTGTCCCACCGCAGCTGGCATGGACCGGCAGCTCCCAGGCCAAGGAGGCGGCTCAGCTAGCACCCAGCAGGCCTCTGGCTGACACCGGCCCGGCCCCTCCTGGGACAAGTGGGGGAGATGCTCCCAAGCCGCTTACTGGCTGCATGTCAAGAGTGTCGGCTGTATGCAGCCCACGTGCGGCTGCCAGTACTCAGGAGTGAGCTTGCACAGTATGTACAGGAGAGTGCGTGCCACACGGGAGGTGTTACCAAGTGTGGGAAATAAATACAGAGAAGCAGGTGCCTTCCTATGCGGGCACTCACACAGATAACACAGACAGCAGATGAGCAGGAGAACGGCTGGTATGATGCACACCTGAAATCCTAGGACTCGGGAGGCTGAGGCAGGAGGGTCACTGCAAGTTCAGGGGCAGCCTGGGCTACACAGTGACACTCTGCGCCAGGGACCCCAAGTAATAATACTATTGATAATGATAGTAGTGATGATGATGGTGAAAGCCCACAGTGCTGAGAAACAGTGGAGGGTTAGAGACCTCTGCAGCTGCCAACTCCTGTTCTGGGGAGGCAGTTTGGTGTGGACCGCAGATTCAGATGTATGAAGTCGGTAAATTAACACGCTCAGCAGGTTGCAGACTTTTGAAGGCTGAGCCCCAGCTGAGATAATTAAAGGCCAGGGCCGGCTCCTTTTTTAATTGACTCTCCTATAAACTCCCTGCTGACAGAGGCATAATTAAGTCGATTCCTGGAAGAATGCATAGGAGACTTTTTCTTCTCCGTTCCTAATTTTAAAAGTCCTCATTCCCCCGGGGCAAGCTCAAAGAGCACTTAAATTCACCAGAACTGAAAGGAAAGTTACAAAATGCCTTTTAAAACAAAGCTAAGCCTGCAACACCCCTTCTTCCAGAGCTGCGGAGGGGCTGGTGGCCTGGTGCTCACCCCAGCTCCCCCAGGACCCATCGAGGGGCCTGGCTTCCACTCCTAGGCATCATGTGGCAGAAAATAAATTTTGCAGTTTTTTTGGTGCTCCTCTAAAAATAGGGAATTTGGCTTAAACCTGCCAGTTAGGGTTTTGATTTTTAAATTAGGGTCAAAATATTATGCCAAACGCTAGGTGTGGTGGCGCACACTTGTAATCTCAGCGCTTGGAAGGCTGAGGCAGGAGGATCACCAGTTCCAGGCCAGCCTGGCCTACAGAGGGAGATCCGGCTGAACTACACAGCCAGACCTGTCTCTCACAACAGCAGCAAATCATGCTGGAAATCCAGCAAGTTGGGAAGTAACAAGGGAGGCTGCCGTTTTATTTGGATTCCAATGTTCTAAACACGCACTTCCCCGGAATCCGCGGAAGGGAAAGGAGGCAGAAGCAGGCTGGGGCAGGAGAGGTGGCGCTTGAGTTCCAGCTTGAAGACGGAGACAGCGAGATCTTCCTTAACTGAGCAGCACATTTTACAAGTGGTAAATGGAGGGTGGTGGTGGTGCATGAATTCACTCAAGTGAACAGGAAGAACTTGGGGAGTCACTGAGCGTCCCTGTCTCCCGGTGCCATTTCCGGGCCTGAACTCCAGGCCCACAAACTGCAGATAATCCTGCCAGGCAGCCTGAACGGCATTCAGAGTCTTCTACATGTCCACTGCCAGGAACCGAGCCTCTGCGTAACAGTGCAGGGTCTCTCTGTGCCCGGACAGGTGTGCTTCGTGTGACAGACACGTTCTGCACAAGCCTGGGCAAGTCTGAAAGGCTTCTGGGTTCTCTGGCTTATTTTGTTTTGAGGCAGGGTCCCACCTGTAGCCCAGGCTGGCCTTGAACTTGCAGCAATCCTCCTGCCTCAGCCTCTCTCCCAAGTGCTGTGATGACAAGTGGGCCTCCCCACCCTGCCTGTTTCTGCAGCTCCTGCAGGTGCCAGGTCCAGTCCCTGGGTTTCTCTGAGAAGAGGAGCTGGGAGAGCTGCTCTATCGGCAAGACGGCTGCTGGGGCCGGGGCTGGCGCCTCTCCTGGCCAAACAACCGTCAGGTTTACGTTTGTCTCTGCTCCTCCTGGGCACAGCTCCCGGCAGGGGGTGCCCAGCACCAGCCTCCCCTCCTTCCGCCTGTGGTCCCAAGGCCCCTCAGCCTCTTCCCCTCGCGGTGGGGGTACGACTGTCTCCTAAGGGGGGGGTTTAAGGAGGAGATGCAAGGAGCAATCAATGACTTAGATGCTCGGGAGACCCCGATCTGGGGGTGCACTGGCATCCTCGGACTCCTGAGGCTGAGGTGGGAGAATCTCTGCAAGTTCAAGGCCAGACTGGGCTACATGGTGACACCTGTCTCAAGGAACAAAACAAAACGAAACAAAACAAAACTAGGAAGAAAGAAAGGTGAGAGGAGAGAGAGGGAGAGGGAGAGACGGGTCCGACTCAGGTGCCATCTTCTGCGCCCTGCCTGCTCATCTGCACGTGGAACCCTAAAGCCCCTGCCTTTGTCACCGCGGGTGCAGCACCCTCGGCCCCTCACGGATCCCTCCTTTCCTCCCTCCTCCTTGTTTGGTCCCTTCTGCTAAGGCTCCATCTCCTTTCTTCCCAGTATCTCTTTTATTTTGACCTTTTATACTTTGGGTTTCTCATATAAGAGAAGCCAGAGGGCATGGTGCCCTGTGTGTCTGATTTGTTTCACTTCAACAAGGACAAAATGATTAGTTTAAGATGCCATGATCTGGGGTGCCCAGGGCTGTACGGAAATGATGGGAGAAAAAGCACAAGAGTGCTTCTGGTGTGGAGGAGGATTCAAACGAGGATGGGGAGGAAGAGGGTGAGAACCAATCCTGTGGGCCGAACAGCTGGCCTCCCCCTGGGCCAGTTCAGGCCTCTGCCATCCCTTTTTTTGAGTCAGTGTCTGGCTATGTAGTGCAGGCTGGCCTTGACCTCACTATTGCTTAGGTGACCCTTCTGCCTTGGCTTCTCAAAGTGTGGCATTACAGGTAGGCAAGAATTCAGTGCCTCTAAAAGCTGTGAGTGCGTCCTGGGGAGCGGCTGGGCGAAGTGGCTGCCGTCCCAGCGCGGAAGCTGCGGTGTGGACAGACTGGCTGGCCCCGATCCTCCTCCGCAGCCGGCTGGCGTGGGCTCCGCTCAGCTTTTCAGCTTTCTGCGTGCAGCACCGCTGCCCTCCGCCCCAGCTCAGGAACATCCCGCCCACCGTCCCCGCCGGGCCGCCCTCCCTGGGCGACTTCAGGCCCCTCAGAGAGAAGGGCGCCCGGTGCTGGGCGTTCTGAGTGGGCTGAGTCCCCATCTGCGTGCTGGGTTGGGAGGGGGCGCAGACCGCGGGCGCGGGGCGGGGCTTCCTGCACGGCGCAGCCCACAGGGGCGCATTCCCGATTAGCCATGCCAGGCGCTGCGTCCCAAGCTTCCGGGCACACACCCCTCCCCTAGCCGGCTGTGCCCAGCATGGCGCCGCCCAGGCGGTCCGTCAGTCCGGAGCTCGCATGGCGGTGGGCCCGGCTGTCAGGAGGTTCCGGAATGCGGAGCGCGTCCCGGATCGGCCGCCCGGCCAGGCCTCCCGGAGTGGGGACCGCGGCACGCAGACCGGTCCCCAGGACACAGGAGGGGCTGCGACAGCAGGGCGGGCTGGAGCCGCTGTTCACCCTCGGGACTCGGTGTCTTCACGGCCACACTGGCCCGCGCGGCCGGGACCCAGGCGCTGTACTAACCCAGCAGTGCTAGGGCTGGTCACCGCACAAAGGCGGGACTTCTCTTTTCCCTTTTCTATTAAAATATTTTTAGAACACTTAGGCCACTCCACACTTACTAGCAGTTTATACACACGCATATGCACACACACACATATACACGCACCCTGACTCATGCTTTACATGTTTGTAAAAGTTTTGTAGAAGAAAAATTGAAGATCCTGTCTACCTGTCCTCTACCTACCTGCCTGGTTCCTGTCCACTAGCTACGTCTATCATCTGCTTGCCTGTTATCTGTCTGCCATCTGTCTATCTACCTGTGACCTTTAAATGTACCCTGGGATGGTAAAATATCTCAGCCAACATGAGGTGCCCGGGTGCAGGGACAGAGTTCCGTGCTCGGAGGGCATGGGTGGAACCTTGCCCCGCTGTGGGGACCTTGGGCCCAGAGCCCTCAGGGCCCGCACAGCAGCCGCCCAGGGAGCTGGCCACTGCCCGGCGCGGCGTCTGGACACGGTGTCCCAGACACTCGGGGAGCCCACAGCCTTGCTCATCATGTTCCCACTGATAGCCCCTGCTGAGCAAGGGGAGGCGGAAGCCGGGCCAGCACCAAAACCAAGCCCGGGGATGCTCTGTCCCTTGAATTCACAGCCGGCCGCCTATCCAGCCCGGAGGCCTGCGTCTCCTGTGCCTTTCAGCAAATGTCACCTTCTGTAAGCTCCAGGCGGTCCTTGGCTTTTGGAGCCTGGCCACCGGATGTTCATGTTCCCACGGCAGCACTCCCGGGCTGGCTCTTCGGGCCGCGGCCTCCACTGCCACCACTGGGAGAAACAGGCCGGTCAGGCAGGCAGTGAGGCCCGGTCTGCCCGGGGACTCGGATGCTGCCAGGGTCTGGGCTGACCGGGCAGCTGTGCCGAAGGGCGCGTTCCTGCACCTGCCGGTCCGGGAGCTGGTGCTCTGCTCACGCCGCTGTCCATGCTGCCTCTGAGGTGCTGGCACCTGGGCTCGGGCTTCGTGGCAGCCTGGTTCCCTCCTGTGGGCACCGCTCACTGTGCTCTTTCCTTTGGGCCCCAGCAGTGAATTGATTCCAGCCTCTTCTCAGCCCGTGTCCCCAGGTGAGTGTAGACAGCTCATCGCAGGGGTCTTGTAGGTGAGGCCTCACCGTGGCCTCTCACCCTAGGCTGCAGGGGGGACTGGGGCTTCAGGGTCTCGCCCCCCACCCCTGCGTCCCCCAGCTGAGCCCTCTGCTGTTGGAGCTGCACCAGACCTGGGGGTTGGACCCCAAGGGTCTGCTAGCATTCTGCTCGGCGGGCCGGGACAGGGTCACAGCGCTCTCAGCCAGAAAACCTGTGTCCCCTCACTTTAAACCCATGGAGGTGTTGGGTCCTCCCGGACCCTGGTCACAGGTGCCCTGTGGTGCGGGACAATGGGCACACGAGCTGGCTTCTACCCACCGCGCTCCTCTGTGCCAGGGCCTCTGCTCCGAAGAGCACACTGGCTCCAGCCCAGTGACTCGGTGGCCTCGGCCCTTGTCGGGGCAAGTTCAGGGGGAGGCCTGTGCCCCAGTGTAACCAGTGAGGCACAAGAGGAGGGCTGGGCGTGGGGAAGGCGCGGATGGGCATCTCTCCAACTGCAGCAGGAGGAAGCTCTGCAGAGGGCCCGACGGACGGGCGGCACCCGAGGTCCCCTGCGGGGTCCCCTGCTGGATTAGTGGCCCAGGGCAGTGTGTGCGTGTTTCCCGCGAGCTGATACCGCTGATATGGGTCCTCTGGCTTAGCACTGTTGGAACGGAGTTCTCTGGTGCCCGGAGCCGATGGGTCTCGGCACTGTGACTCCTCCCCCGACTTGGCGGAGCCCGGAACAGTGCATCTCCCTCTCCCTGGGGCGTCAGAGGGCAGCCTGGGGTCACCTCACATCTCCCGGGAGCTGGGGTCCGCTCACCCTTGGGCCCCAGTCAAGATGATGGCAGCTGTTCGGTGCTCACCAGAGGGTCCCTCCCCTTCGGCAGCCTTCTTCGGGGCCAAGTTGGTTCTTTCTTTCCTGGGTGGAACAGAAGAGCTCCCTGTCCACCTGAGGTTGCAGAATTCACCCCACCTGTCCTTCCATGCCTCCCCAGGGAGTGTGGGGTGTTTGCTGAGTGAATAACTGAACGTGTGTCTGCTGAGTCGGGCACTCCTGACTTCTGTGACGTCCCGGGGTCGTGAGGCTGAGTGGCCCTCATCACCGCCATGCTGAGGTCTTGCCATGAGCTTCTCATGAGCATGGCAGCCTCCCTCCCTGGACGCTCGCTCTTGAACAGCGACGGCCTCACACGGTGCAGCGGTCGAGGAGGGCTGTGCTCGGACCTGCTGTCTTCCGGCGCCTCAGCCTGGGCAGAGCAGGGTGTAGCTAGCAGCCCCTGCGGCTCAGGACATGGCCTTTCCCAGTCTGCTCACCCGTGAGCTGGTCCTGCGCGAGTCGCCCAGCTGTGGGCGGAGCCCGAGGTGCCCTCTGTGCGCCATGACAGCCCCTCGCCCGTCCTACTCAGCCAACACGCCCTGAGCAACCGGTGCATACATAGCGTGGTGGATGCAGCCCAGCAGTTTTATCGGGCCAGGTGTGGTGTGCACCACGGTGTCTCAGCACTCCAGGAGGCGGAGGCAGGAGGGTCGAAGTCTGAGCCAGGCACACTCGGCAACTCAGCAACTTGGCAAGTTCCTGTCTCAAAATAAAAAAGGTTACTGATGAGTGAAAGTCTGGATTTAGTCTTAGTACGCCAGGAGACAAGGTGCTTCACAGTGAGGCAGCCCGGTTTGTGCTTGGAGTCTTCTCTTTGCCCGAGTGGTCCCGACAGAGCCCAGAACCCCAGTGCCTGGCTCCCCCTGAGAAAGGGCTGCGTGGGGCTTAGGCCTCCGCAGGGCGCAAAGGGGCCACCGGAGACACCTGCGCTCCGGGTGCGGTCAGTGCTGCTCGGCCTCGGAGCTGGGCCAGCCCCCTGTGGCTGCTTCAGAGCGAGGAATCCAGGCGCGAAACGTGGTCCCCCAGCGAAGACATCTTTGCCGGCACAATCTCAGCCGGGAAGGACCAGGCGCGCCCGGCGACTCCCAGGAGCCCGATATTCCTCCAGGTGGCCTTGAACCCGTCATCCTTGGGTTCACGTGCACCGCTCCATTCGCTCTGAGCTCTCCGCCGCTCTGGGTCTCGTCCGCTCCGCCACCCGCGCGCCACCTAGCGGCCAGCCAAGCACAAGATGTCCTGGGCTCAGGCCAGGCTCCTGGGGCTGGGGGACCCCGTGGACCACAAGAGAGAAACTGAGGCTCTAGCAACCAGGTCACTTGCTGCAGGGCCAGGTGGACGGGGCCAGCACTGTCAGGGCCGCGGCCAGGCAGGTCTGCAGACCTGGGGGGAGGACAGGAAAGGAGGTAGCCGGGGTAGCACCTGGATCCCGAGGCCCAGGGGTGCTCTGCCAGAGAGCCTCCGGGCCGAGACAGGGCCCCAGCCCACCCCACACCAGTGTGCTGACCACCACTTTGTCCACGAAGTCCCCGGGTGACCACTGAGTAGCACAGATGCTGCCTGTGACCGCGCCCGGGATTTGGAGTAGCGTGCAGAGATCTCGAGACACTTTCCAGGCTCGGCGACCTATCCTTCCCATGCAAGGCCGGCCTGTCCCTTCCCACCTCACCGAAGTCCGTCCACACTGCTCCCAGCCCAAGTCTAACTGGCTTCTTCACTGCCTGAGGGTGGCTGGGAGCTTCTTTGTCACACTCTGGACACCTTGAGACCCTGCCCAGGAGGCGCAGGTCAGTGTGTCTGGGCGCTCCCTCCGTCCGACGGCCTCCAAATGTCACTGATAAAAAGAGAACACTGGAAACTGTGACGAAGATCAGCATGGCTTTCCTCCTTCAGCCCAGGCTGGCCTCAAGCTCCTGGAGATTCTCCTGCCTCAGCCTCCCTGATGTTGCGGTGACAGATGCCTGGCTTTCTGGGCACAATTTATATTTCATTTCTTTTCAGCAGATGCATTTGATAATAACTCCTTTAGAAGCGTCATGGTTTCAAACTGATTTCAACAGTTTCAGACGTGAAAGTAACCTTAAGAGTACCAGGGAGGAGGCTCTGGGGCTTCTCTCGGATCTGGATCCAGCCGGGGCCACATTTTATTCCACTTCCATTACCGCCTCCCAGCCTGTGGCTCAGGAGACTGCTGTCCCCAGCATGTCTGTGTGCATCCCTAAATAAGGGGCTCTGTGTGGCCACGTCACAGTCCCCAAATCAGGCCGCCAACTCCAATGCCAGCATCATCTGGTGACAGCCTCCTCAGACTGTGGCCATTCCCCTGAGAGTGTCCTGCAAAGCCAGACAACATGGCTCACTTTGTCCTACTATCAGGTCGCTTTAGTTTTCTTCAACCTGGGCATCTTTTGAAATCGTTCTTGTATTTCATAATATTCATTTTAAAAAGAGTAGGGTCCAGGGCTGGAGATTTAGCTCAGTGGTTCTGGTGCCTGCTTAGCAAGCACAAGGTCCTTGGTTCAATCTCTGGTAACCACATACAACAATACCAGGCGTGGTGACTCAGGCCCACCAGCAATCAGTACCACACACCACAGTGCCGGGCGTGGTGGCTCACGCCTGTCATCCCAGCACTCGGGAGGAAGAGACAGGAGGATTGCTGAATTGGAGGCTTGCCTGGGCTCCATAGTGAGCTCAGGGCCAGCCTGACCTACAAAGCGAGACCCTGTCTCAAAACTAAGAGTAAAGTCCAAGATCCCAGTGACTTCAAGGTCAGTTTGAACTACAGAGTGAAACCTTGTCTTGAAAAGAGAGAGAAAGGGGGCCGGAGGGTTAGCTCAGTGGTTCTGGTGCCTGCCTCGCAAGCGCAAGGTCCTGAGTTCGATCCCCGGTAACCACACATAATGCTGGGCATGGAGACATGCCCACCAACAATCAACACCGCATACCACAATGCCGGACGTGGTGGCTCACGCCTGTAATCCCAGCACTCGGGAGGCAGAGACAAGAGGATTGCTGAGTTCGCGGCGGCTTGCCTGGGCACCATAGTGAGCTTAGGGCCAGCCTGAACTACAAAGCGAGACCCTGTCTCAAAAAGCAAAAAAAAAAAAAAAAGAAAAGAGAGAGAAAGGACCTGTTGCTTGGTAGACTGCCACTCAGCGTGGTTCTGTCACTTTCCCTGCACAGGAGACACGAGGTCCCATCTGCCTGAGCTCACCAGGTACCCTGGGTGTCTCCTAATTCTGCCCTAACTCTGAAGTGAGCACCCCATATATTACTCCATGTCTGCTAGATTCTTTACGAGCCCATGTATGTCCACGGCCGCAAGGGGACCCCAGGCTGATGTGACGTCCACAGAGCTATCTGAAAGGCTGCCCTTCCCGATGGCATGGCCCGTCCGATGCTGCCACGTGTGTCTGTGGCTTGGTTTCCCCTCCCCGAACCTGAGCCGTGGCAGTTTGTGACACCGACAGGCTGGATACGCCCGGAGCGAGAGGAGTTTGCACAGCAGAGCTCGGAGGCTGCTCGCCACCCTGCAGGGCCTCGGGCTGCCCAGGGTCCAGTATGGCTTTCAGTAGGGCGACTGCGCCCAAGGAGAGAGTGGGGCTGACCTCACATGTGTGGGTGCACATGTGTGTGCATATACATGTGTGTGCACATGATCGCATACATGTGCGTGTGTGCATTGTGTCACCTCCAAGCAACAGGAGCAGCGGCCGCAAGCACCATCCAGCAGGGCTGTTCAAGAAGAGTCACCAGCCTAGGTGTGGGCAGGTGGCCTTGCAGGGACTCCGGTCCTCATGGCCATGTCTCCCCCACTCTGTCAGAGCGAGGTTAGTGGCCAGGAGAGCCAGGGGCTCCAGAATGGGCCCGGGAGACAGGCCACCCCCAAACCATGATGGGAGCTCAGGCCAGCAGTTCTCACACAGCTGGGGAAAGCACCCCGTTGGCTGGACGAGTGACCACCCAGGCCATCTCCCAAGGACGCCACACCCTCAGGGACAGAAATGATCATATTGCTTCTGAGAGGAGAAAGAAAAAAGCTGGTTAAAATCACTGGAGTCGCGACACACAGACGGACCACAGATGACAGGCACCAATGCCCAGGGTGCGGACACTCGGGACAGTAGGTGATGTTTCCTTATGAAGGTTTTACACACAGGGAGCCCATGCAGGCTGAAACGTGGCAGTCTAAGGATGAAATGTGCAGCGCAGAGAGTGAGAAGGTTATATTTCAACCATCATCATTTGGTCTTAGTTTTGCATTTTACTTTCAAAAATACACAGAAGTCTAGGAAGAAGTAGTGAAATAACCTATCATCCCAGTACTTAGGAGGCTGAGGCAGGATGATCACCATGAATTTGAGCTGAATAGTGAGCCCAAGGCCAGCCTGGAATACAGTGAGTGCCTGTCAGCAAAACAAAACAAAACAAAACAAAACAAGGAAAATAAAGCAAATACGAAAAAAGTGTGTGACTTTAAATTTACAGTAATTGTTTCAAGGGGGAAAAAAGAAATCCTCAGGAACTGAACAGTTCCCTGGTTCTCCGCCAGGGGGCAGAGCTGACCAGCATTTCACGCAGCCAGGGATGCACAGAGAGGCTGCGCTTAGACTGATGGACAGAAAGAGAAAGGACAGGAAGGACAGAGAGGCCGAGGCCGGAGGCGCTGCAGGCCACGCCCATCCGCCCCGACCGAGGTCATTGCCAGCGGTGAATCTTCCACATGCAGCCTGGGGTTCCTCCCGCGTCCCCTGTAGGGCCCTGGGAGCTGGAGACGGGATCTCTGACCCGGGTCCAGCAGCAAGAGGGGGGTCAGGGCGGGAGCCTGCTGTGGGCAAATCTGTGCCTGGCACTTTGATGGGCACACAGTGGGAAGAGGCAGCCTGGAGAGGGGCCCGTCTCTTGTTTTTTTATTTTTTAATTTTTTTTGAGACAGGGTCTTGGTATGTAGTCCAGGCTGGCCTTGAACTCACAGAGATCCTCCTGCCTCAGCCTCCCGAGCAAATTGGGCCATTACTCCTGGTAAGGCTTGGCTTTGTAGAGGTCACGAACTCTACATGGTACCCTCACTACAGCCCCCACTCACCCCAAGCCCTTTATTGCCTCTGAGATCACAGGATGAGACTCCAGTCCCGATCGGGACGCAAGTACAAGGAGCGGTGACACCCTGATTGCGCGGTGACACAGGGGCACGTGGGGTGGGCGCCTGGCTCCTGGGGTGCATGCAGGTACCCGCAGGCCTCCCTGTGGCCGGAGGAGCGGGCATCTGAGCCTCAGTCTGGAGCCTGCCACCTAGTAGGGCGCACGTGTGTGCATGCATGCAAACACACACACCTGCACGCACACAAGAACACACACGTGCACACGCACGGGAGTCCTGACACCCTTACTGAGAGCAGAGCAGTTTGGTCAGGTTGGGCTCGGCAGGAGCAGCGCCTTTGCAACACTACCAGTTACCTGAGCACCAGGCAGGAAGCCGGGCGAGGGAAGCTGGAGGCCGTGTGCTGGCGGGGTTGGGGCGCCCAGCACAGAGCCCAGGGAAGCACCCAGCAGGTCGGGCCAGTCCGCTGCGCCCCCAGCGGGCAGGTGCGGACTGAGGACAGCGCGGAGCGGCTGGAGCGGGCATTTCTGACGCGGCGGACGCAGGCGCGCAGGCGGCACTGCCGCGCAGAACCTGGCCTGGCCTGGCACAGCCCGCCTCACTGCTGCGGGGGTTGAGAGGCCAACCGGCCTGGCCTCGCCCCGCTCCCGCTCATCTGTGCGCACTCGCTCCTTCGGTGGGTTCTCAAAAGCCCCCAGGCGGCTCTGACGGGAGACAGACAGGCGCACGGACAGGCGGACACAGCTCCCTCTTCCCTCCACCACCCGTGCGGCTCCTGCCTTTCTCGCCCTCGCCGAGGCCAACGTGTCGCTCTGCTGCGGACCTGCCCAGCTGGAAGGCGACAATGGCCGCTGACAACCCAACGCCCGGTCTCTCTTGGGGAGAGAGGCTGTTTTGAAGCATAAGAAATCTACAAGGATACTTCACTCGTGGTGGATGTGTTACAGAAATCCTATGTAAATGGAAAGGGGCTGGGCTCAGAGACGCTTGCTGTGACCCCAGTACTGGGGAGGCTGAGGCAGGAGGATTGCCTTGAGTTCAAGGCTGGCCTGGGCTGCATAGCAAAACTCTGTCTCAAAAACACAAACAAAACAAGACAGAGAAAGGGAAAAGGATCAAGAGATGTAGGAGCATGGGAGGAGAATGAAAATGGGCTTCATATGCAGCCACTCTGCTTCCATGATGTTACATTTAAAAATGGCATCCTGTGCCTCTCCAGTATTCCCCAGGATCCCTAAACAATGGGTGCTGACTATCATTACTGTGGCTGTCACGGCTGAGTCCCCCCAGCCTCTGTGTGCTGCTCACCCACAGTGGTCATATTTCATGGCGTAGGAAGTATTTGAGCCATACTCTTAGCACTTTATCCTTGTCAGATTTCCTAGTAATCTTTTCTTCTCGAGGGTGGTATGAGACAGGGTTTTATTGTGCAGCCCAGCTGGCCTCCAACTTGAGGCGATCCTCCTGCTTCAGTCTCCGGGTGCGGGGATGGCAGGCATTGTCCCACTTCCAGCTTTTCTCAGTGACCCTTGAGTTAAGTATTATCCCCACGTGCAGATGTGCAAGTGCAGCTCAGGAAGGCCGAATGTGTAAGGCCCAGAGCCAGGCTGGAATAAAGGCCTTGCTCTCTCCAGAGCGAGCAACTCTGGGCATGGGACCTGGAGGCCGAGTCTGCAGCTCACAGGTCCCGTGTGGCTCTGGGCACACAATGGAGCAGAGGGACCCTGTGTCCTCAAGAGCACACAGCAGACCTAGGCAGGAGCAGGGAAGGGCCAGCAGGACGGACAGAGTCCAGGCTGAGCCACAGCCCACACCCTCTTATTCCACACAGCTGCCCTGGGGACTCCAGACACTATGGCTGTCCTGCTCTTGTAGCAGGATTCTGGCTCCTCTCACCACTAGGAGAATCTGAGCCCAGCCAGGGGCCGCATGCTTGTAATCTCAGTTCCCTAGGAGGATCTCAAAGCACCCTGGCACAGTCCTGTCTCAAAATTAAAAAAAAAAAATTAAAAAGGGCTGGATCATAAAGGCCCTGGGTTCTACCACAGGATCATAATTAAATAGAGAAGAAATAAAAAAAGAAGAGAATCTGTATGCACATCCTTTGACTCTAGGTGACCCACACGCCTCGTTTAGCTTGAAAATGCTGGGCCATTTCTGGCTTTGCCTTGAAACCTGTGTCTCTCTCTCTCTTGTGAATGGACTAAGACAACTGAGGGAAAATGAAGCATCTAGTGAGGCTACTACTGTCACTTCTGCTGACAGTCAGGTGACCCCTAAGAATCAGGTCCTTGGGCCTGGGGCTGACATCTGAAGGGGCAGCTGACAGCAGACACACAACACAACTGAATCCAGCCAGACCAGCAAGTCAGGGGGCCAGGAGAGAAATAAACAACTGCTATTTTGAGTGATTACATTCTGGCATGGTTGTTACACAGCAAAAGCTGACCCATACACATTGCAAAAAAAGAGCACAGCCATGATCCTTCAGAGAGCTGTACCACATGAGGGCTCCAGGAGCTCTTGTCTTAAAAACTTTGCTTTCCTGGGTCTACAGGAAACTTTTTACTGCAGAGCCATCAATCCACAACAATTTCATTTAGGTGAAATGAGATTTTAAAAAAAGCAGCACAAAGTAGCTTCAGCTAGTGTTAAAGCAAGGCAGGCGAGGGGGGTTGTCTGAGTTCCTTGGCTGAGGAACCCTCTTGTTTTGGATACCATCTGAGACAAGGAGACTGTCAACACAGGCCTGGAAATAGTTTCTTTACAAAAAAGTTTTAACTTTAATAGCATTTGGCATGCAATCGCAAGTCTCTTTCTTGCTCAGGTTCCGAGCCAAAGAACATGGCTCGCTGTACGTAAGGCATGCAAACACTGTAAATCATTTTGGGGGCCAAGAAAGTGCAAAGACAGAGACACGCAGTCACAGCGCCAGAAGGGAGGCGTCTGGTGGGGGACTGTGACCATTTCCACAGCAAGGCCACGGCCGCTCTGCTCTCAGCACCAAAGAGAACTTACTTGCGAGCTCCTGTGTGGTCTGGGTCTTCAGGGTTGAAGTGGACAGAGGATCTGCAAGGAATGAAGCAAAGGCTTGTAAGCAAATCGCATCTGGAGAGGGGCCCTTTCCCCTCAAGCGACGGCCCTAAGGCGGAGGATTTACTCTCCTGGTCAAAGAGTAACAGAGCTTCTCCTGGCTCCTGCAGGATGGGAGTGAGTGATTTTCTGCCCACAGAGCTCCGCTTCCTGAACACGCTCTCCTGGCTGCGGGGCCAGCATAACTATAAATGGAAGTGTTTTGGTGCAGGCCCTCTGCATGCCGGAAGCCTCCCGGTCGCTGGTCTGGCTGGGCCCCATAGCCCTGCTCTAGCAGGGCCAGGCCTTGGCTTTTGCCATGGGACCAGCCTGACTCTGAGGACTGAGTCGCGCTGCAAGGACTGGCCATGCACATGGGAGTCACGGGCTTGGGCTCAGGAGGAGAGGCCACCACAGGCCACGCGCATCCCCAAGTGGGCCAGAGCCACAGGAAGGGCTGGGGAGGGGTGGGCTCAGCCATGCTGTCCCTAACTAGAATCTGAGGACGGCAGGAAGGAAGGACAGGGGAGAAGAGGATGGGAAGAAGAAAGGGGGCGAGGGGTGTACGGGCAGGGCGGGGCCACCTGGTGATGCAGGTGACCTGGGCACCGGAGGGCCGAGCTGCAGGACGGACGCTGGGCACACTCGGAACGGGACCAACTGGCCCCTTCTGCAGCCACCCTGTGTTGTGTGTGAATAGAAGGGTGACAGCGATGCTTCCCCTTCCTTTTGTCTCTTCCAGAAACTGTGTAGTTGCAGTTGTGAAAATATTACCCGGTGTGCACGGGCAGGAAGACGGTTCCTGGGGCAGGCGCCACAGCACCCTCTGCTGGCACTGCTGAGCATGACGGGGCAGTTGAAACACGCCGAGGAATAGAAGCGCTGCTGCGGCCCTGTGCCCCTGGCACGGCCCCGCCTCGCTCCTGCTCAGGGCCTGGCGTGAGACCCGCCAGCTGCCTCTGTCCCAGGAGCCCTTGCGCCAGGAGGTGCCCGGAGGGCACACGCAGGAGCACTCGGACAGCACGGGAGGGAGCAAACGGGCTGAGGACTCAGGCCGAGGACAAAACCAAACCCACAGGTTCCACTGGTCCAGCTCCTCCGCCTCCAGGCCTCTTCCCAGCACGGCTGCGGCCATCATGGCACAGGACCCTGCACACGCGTGTTCACATTAGTGCAGCTCACAGCGATGGAGTCCCGGAAGCAGCCTACAGGGCCCCAGCAGAGAGTGATGAGGTGACTGTGTGTAAATACAGGGGTCTCTCTGTGCACAGCAGCGCACGACTCCACCACACGGAAGGACAGACCACCACACAGAAGACAGACTGGAGTCCATGCAGAAGATGCAGCACCTCAAGACCATCATGTGGAATGAAATAAACTTGAGTTTAAATAGCACACGGCTTCTCTTACATGACAGACTCAGATTATAAACAATAGGAAAAAAAGCAAAGTAAAAGACAGATAACAGGAAATGGGGGACTGATCCTCTGCACATGGGAAGAGGGTCCAGAGATAGGGGAGGGCAGTGGCATACAGAGGTCACGGCGTCTCCAGCTTCACTGGGTCCCGAGGAGGGAGGCAGGGATCAACCTTGCCAACATGTACCCAGGAGAACGACGTGAGACGCCCGGGCTGGAGATCGCTGCACAGGACTCTGATCACACGCTCAGCTGAGCCCTCTCGGGCCTCTGAGTCGGGGACACTGAGGCAGGCCTGCGCCCTCTCCAAAGGGCTGTCTGTGCACGCGGGAGCCCCCCTCGGGCTTTCAGCGCCCACCTCAACTCTTCTCGGAGGACCAGAGGAGCGATCGTGGTGGGACTCTGAGCCTCCAGCAGCCGAGAGGATGGGCACAGGCCCCAGGAGAGGAGGAGCCCGGGCAGCTCACACAGGCTCCACAACGCCGTGTGCCACGTGCCACTCACAGGTGGATGACACCAGCCTGGGTCCACCCTCCCTGCACATCCAGCTCCTACTGGGAGGGCCAGAGTGGGGTCGGTGCTGGGCGCAGCAGGCTTGGGACGCAGTGGAGGCCGAGGGAGTGGTGCCCTGTGGCCATGTTCCTACTCTGCACCAGAGACTGATGTAAACTGCGTAGAGAAGCCAGTTCAGCCACGTGGCCTGGGTGGTCCTCTGGGGTGGCCTGGAGTCTGGAAGGGGTCATGGCTGGCACAGGGGGATGGGGGGGGACCCGGAGGGAAGCATGAGGACGAGACAGGAAGGAACACTGTGGGAAGCTCCTTGCCCCTCACTGGGAAGCACTGTGCGAGCTCACCGGGCAGCTCCCAGCACCCAAGGGGAGATGTCCCAATGGCAGTTAAATCTGGAACTGCTGTGAATGGTGGGGCACATCTATTATGCCAGTACTTGGGAGGCTGAGGCAGGAAGATCTCTGCCAGTTCAACACCAGCCTGGGCTACATAGCGTGACTCTGTCTCAAAACAATAAGTCTAGAACTGTGCTGTCCGACCAAGGCACATACAGCTGTGTCATGTAAACTGACTACGGGGGCAGGGGGCTTTGTACTCCCCTGGTCATTTGAGCCCACTCAGGTAGGGAGCTTCTCTGGGCCTTTAGTACCTGCAAGGGTGTCGCTGGCGAGGGCCTGGCCACTGGCTGCCCTACTCAAGTAACAGAATGAGACACTGTGCCCTCAGGAAAGAGCCCTGAGCCAGAAAGCTCTGAGCTGAACTCCTCCTCAGATGTTGCCTGTGACAGTGAAAATCTTCCTAGGAAGTTCTTCTCACCTACAGAGTGAGAAGTCTCTGTTAACCAGGTTTCTGTTACTGTTGTTTGTGGCACTGAGGCATGTCTCACTATGCAGTCCAGGCTGGTCTTGAATCACAGCAACCCTCCTGCCTCAGCCTCCTGAGTGGTGTGCTAGGCCACAGGCAGGGCCACCAGTGAGTTTTTCTTAACAGCACCCAGGCCCTCCCTGGCGGTCTCTCTGTCACCTGTGTATGAGCTTCCCATCCCACCCCTGGGGTGTAAACTCCACAGGGAAAGGGCCTCTTGTCTCCAAGGAACCCCAGTCTTCAGGCAAAGCTGGCGCAGATCAGGCATTCAGTTTAAAAAAATCCTTTTTGTTACTCAATGAATGTGTACTCGTAACTGTTGAACTTGATTTTCTGTTGTTTCAATTATGAAAATGAATACTCCCCTCTTGCTTGGGTCACACAAGCCTCCCTGTCTGTGTTGCACCTTCGTCCTTCTGGCCATCCACAAGCAGGTGGGTTTTGGTGCCCCAAGGACCACTGTGAGTGGCGAAGTCCAGCGTCTGCCCCACATGACCACCCTGAGTTTTACTATGCTCTGCTACACAGCAAGGTCACAAAAACTTTTCTGTTCAGTTTAGAACTAGCAGAATCGGAAACCCCAAGTAGTGCTTCAAGTCCTGCGACCTTTAAACACACCCACGCCCCGAGGAACCCGGCTGTCCTCCTCCGCTGCTGACCTGCATGGCAGACGGTCACGGCAGCCGGCCGACCCGCATGACACATCCCTGTCATGGGCCACAAGTGTGTGGAGGGTGCAGGCAGGTCCGGGAACCCTAGAGAGTCAGGAGCGGCACCTTGGTCCCCAGCTCTGAGATGGCCATGGGGCTCAGACTGCGACGGGATGGCACCCATGAGAAAGGGGAAGTTTGGCGCAGCGCCCGAGAGGGTGGGTGGCAGGGAGGAGCAGGCTCTAGTGACCAGGGCACAGGCAGCTGTGGCTCCAGAAGCCTAAGACTCGGAGCTCGCACCTGGCTCCCCAGGGCTGTGACAAGTCCGTGGGGCTGCCTGCTGCCTGCTGACAGGCGGCTTTGTCCTCTCCCTGCTCCTCCTCTCCACCGTCGGTCGCCGCCACCAACGGCACTCGCCACCCGACAAGGCCTCCAAGGCCCAAGGCTTCCCTTGCTCCTCCCCACGGCCTGCTCTCCTGGAAGGGTGGCAGACCTCCTGTGCCGCAGGGGCAGCACCCCAGTGACACGCTGCACCTTCTGCTCCCTCCTACATGGCACCTGCTCACCAGGGCCCAACGATGACACAGCCCTGTGTGTCTGCTGGTGCCAAGTGTGGACTCTTAATTTAATGAGCTGCTGTCGCTTGGAGGCCCTGGCAGAGCGCTAGGCCAGACAAGGCTCACTGATTGCTGATGAAGCCCTCTGCATGCCACGTCCCTGACCAGGGACCCGGGGGCACTCGGTGCCCAGCTCCGGGAGAGAACCTGCGTGGATGGCATCCTCAGGGCAGGGTGCGCCTGACTCCTTCCAAGAGGACATGGGGTGCAGGGACAGGGCACAGAGCCCAAGGTGAGGGGCAGCCCAGGCCTGCTGGGAGAGCAAGGCCTGATGCCAAGATGCAAACATATGCACAGGAAACAGAGGAGCCCGGGCTCCTCAGAGTGCTCCCCAGGTGGGGGGAAGGTGGAGCCGAGTGCCCCGGGCCCGCACTTCCGCATCTTTCCCTTGGCACCGGGGCTGGCACCTGCCCCAGCAGGCTCCCCACTGCATCCTGTGTGCAGAATTATTCCAAACCCAGAGTCACCCACGGCTTGTGTCCACAAACACATTTTCTGTGGACTCTGTCCGCACGGCAGAGGTGACAGGCTGTGACCACGGCCCAGATGGCACGGAGGGTAAAGTCCACCACTTCGCAGCCTCTGCTCAGGGCGAGCACTGCGCTGCTTGGCTTCCGGCCTCGGCTCCTGCGGCTCAGTCCCAGGCTGCCCCTCATCTGCAGATCACGTGCACAGGAGTTAAACATTAACACACAGAACGAAGGGGGTTCTCGCGCCCAGCAAGGACAAGTGCTGGGGTTGCTCTTCTGCCCGTGCCTCCCCTGCCTCGGCACAAGGGGTCCTGGAACAGTAGGGTTGGACTGCTGTCCCGCCACCAGCGGGTGGCACCGTCCCCGAAGATGTGTCAGGCTACATGAGACCTGAGCGGACGAAACCCTGGCACTGACCAGACACACAGTCACGACCAAGTGGGCACAGCAAACCACATGCTGAGCCAGCGTCCAGACAGAACATGGACGGGCACCAAGTGACATGCATGGAACAGAAGCTGCCCAGCTCAGGGGCCGTGGCTCCCAGGAAAGGGCTGTCAGTGTGCCAGAGTCTCTGGCGACTTTGCTCAGTGGTGCCTGCAGGCTTGAGCCCCCCTGGGCAATCTGCCCAGATGCGTCCTCCTGTGGATGCTGGAGCCTTTCTCGCCCTGGATGGGATCCTGTCCCTTGGGCTCCCTGTGACACAGCTGACCCTGAGGTATGGCTGGGGCCCAGGGTGCAGGCAGGGCAGGAGGCCCCAGAGAAGGAGCAGCGGAGGAAGCATGGGCACATGGGGCGAGCATCCTCACGGGGTGCTGGCATCTCCCACCAGTGCTGAGATTCATTTTAGGGCACTCAAAAAAACTCGTTGGTTTTAGCATGGACAGTGGCCTCCTAGCTCAACTCTGCAAGACCGTGTGGCGCACACCCATGATCCCAGCACTCGAGGCTGAGGCAGGAGGATAGCCATAAGTTCAAGGACAGAGACTCAATCTCCCCTTGTCCTGCCCTGGCAGGCTTGGCCCCGGGCACGCTGCCCTCTCACACACGCTCTGCTTTGACTTCCAATACCTGCGCAGCAACACTCCCTGCAGGCGCTGCAGTCCTGGTGAACCAAGCACGATGGGGCCAGGACGCAGCCGCGCCTGGCACGAGCTGGGCCTCCGGACCGTGACCCCGGCCAGTTCCAGGCTTGCGCACACCTGCACCCACAGGAAAGGTACAAGCAGAAGGAGTCTCGGGAGATGGGCAGGGCCTGGGGGCGGGGCCCTGGGAGACCACAGCTGCGCCTTAGCCACCATGGAATTCCAGCCCTGTGACGTGTGTCCAGTGGACGCCCTGTGCACCCGCAGTCCCCGAGGCGGGAATCACGCCCAGAGGGGGCTCAGGCCATGTGCCACACCCACCTCATGAACGCCACATGTGAGTCTGAGTTAAAGGAAACTGGGGTCTCAGTTCTTCCCAGGTCCTCAGAGTGACCTGGAGAGGACAGCGGCTCTGAGCATCCCACAAGGGCAGGAAAAGAACCACTTCCAAACTCAGGAGAGCAGCCTGGTCCAGTTCAGGGTCCTTGGGCGCAGCCTGAGGCAAGACCAACTCTCCTTCCTCCTTGCTGATCGCTAGGGCACTGCGGAAGGCCCCCACCCACTACTGCATTCCCAAGGTCTGTTTACCACGTCCCTTCGCAGGCCCTGGGCCCTGCGTCATGTCTGCCAGCCACAGAAATTACCAGGTGTGCGGAAAGACAAGGCACAGCTTGAGCTCTCAGAGCCAGCCATAAGGTCGGTGTGGTCAGGTCAGGCCAGGAGTTTGGAAAAATAGATGACCAGCTAAGGGCTCTGCTGGGAAGAGGAGAAAACCTATTAGAACAGGTAGGTAACAGAGCAGAGTGGTGCAAACTCTGAGGAGGAATTGAACAGAACACAGGAGAAATGGCCATGCTCTGGCAGACACAGATGACGAAGGAATCGCAGAGCTTGAGAGAAATCACAGGAGAAACTGCCAGGTCTTAAACGAAAGAGAAAAAAGGCTGGGAGGAGGCGGGCGGAAGGGGCTGTCCAAGGAGGGGACACGGGAGGTCCAGAGCCAGGCAGAGTCGGGCAGCAGGTAATGCTCAGACCAGGAGCAGCACACATGCCCCGAGCCGGGTCACACTCCAGCTTCAGAGGTTAAAGAAAATAACTTTGAAAGGCAGAAGCAGAAAAAAGAAAAGCCCTGATGTGTGGAGCACAAGAGATAAAATCACGCTGACATCTTGGAACCCGCATAAGCAAGAGTGGGTGAGGTACAAAATGCGGAGAGACAAAACCCACCAGGCCAAAAGTGTGGACCTTGCGAAATTATCCCTCTTGGTGAAAGAAAATTGAGACTCTCAGATAAGGAAGAATCCAAGGAATCTGATGCCAGCAGATCTGTCTTCCAAGAAATGTTAGGATAAATTCTTCAGAGAGAATGGAAATTATACATGTCAGAGATGGAGATCACGTGTAGAAAGGGTATCACAACACGTGTAAGTGAAGGCAGATAATAGTTTGTTCAAAATAAGTTTTCAAGTACATAATTCACATGCACACACATTTCCAGAGCCATACATCCACCCGTGTGAGTGAAGGATCCAGGCGCCAGGCAGGAGCCTTGGGGAAGGATTTGGACATGTTGTTGCTGTGAACTCCCTTCAATGCTTTCAAAGAGACAGGGAGTTATTTGAAAATGGCTTGGATGTGTTCTTAAGTATATATGCAAACTCTGTGTGAACTATTCACAGAAGTTTAAAAAAATTAACTGCTATACAAATGAAGCAGAGAAAGTGGAATTATATAAAATTTTTATATCCAACCACAAAAGGAAGAGGAAGTATGATTTAAAAAAAAGTATGAGAGAATATGATAAAACAGGTCAACAAACAGAAGATGGCAGGAAACAGGGCAGATGGTCACAAAGCCCTGTCCCAGTCCCCGGGTTCTGTGTGCCCCTCAGCCCCGCACCATGAAGCCCTAACATCCCTGCACCTGTGACTTGCAGGATGTGCTGTTCCATTTTCCTGGGGACTCTGTGCTCCCCCAAAGCGCAGGCAGACACAGTGTGCAACTCGGTAACACTAAGGTGTGACCGTCCCATGGCCTCGGGACAGCCGTGTGTGCCACAGTCCCCAGCATGTGCTGCAGGGCCAGGCGAGGTGCTGGAGGGAGCCAGTAAGAGCAAAGGGCCTCGCCCTGTGTTCTCTAGGCTCATGTGTGCATCTCTCTTCATTTTAGCAACAATTTTTTTTTTTTGAGATAGGTTCTCGCTTTGTAGGTCAGGCTAGCCCTCAGCTCACTATGCAGCCCAGGCAAGCCTGGAACTCAGCAATCCTCCTGTCTCTGCCTCCCAAGTGCTGGGATTACAGGCGTGAGCCACCATGCTTGGCATTGTGGTATGTGGTATTGATTGCTGGTGGGTGTGTGTCTCCATGCCCAGCATTGTATGTGGTTACCGGGGATAGAACTCAGGAGCTTGCGCTTGTGAGGCAGGTGCCGGAACCACTGAGCTAAATCTCCGGCCCAACAAAAATGTTTTAAGAGTAAAATAGTACAAAAAGTAAAATTTTCAAAAGAAAAAAGCTTATAAAATACAGATATAAAGTATAGGCTTTGTACAGTTGTATGATGCATCTTTTTTTGGATATATATCTTATGTTTTAAACTGTTATTAAATATCAAAAAGTTAAAAAAATACAAATTCATAAAAAATGTTTCAGACTGTGCCATGTGTGGCCGGGGCGGGTGCACACTCTTGCCTTTCCTAGGGCATCCGCTGTTCTTGCCCGAGCCTCAGAGGCACATGTGCCACTGGCCCACACCTGCCCGCCTGCTGCCCACAGGTGGGCAGGGACTGCGGGCGTTACTGTGTTCCCCTGGTGTCCCGAGGCCAAAGCCAGGTAGGTCCTGTAAACACGCCCTGTGACTGCGCCACAACTCCGGCCTCCCCAGGAGCACATTCCCAGGGTGCAGCTGTTGTTACACAATTCAAGGCTGTTAATCAATAATCACCTTAAATGTCAATGGTCTAAATGCAGCCACTGAGGACGATGCTGTCAGAACGGGCTGAAAAACAAGATCCAACCAAATGTGGCTTATGAGAAACCACTGACCATAGAAGGGATGGAGAGCAGGCCAAGACTCAGCAAAAGAAAGCAGAGTAACTATGAGTGATGGTTTTGGACAGAGCAGATTCAGAACAAGGGAAAAGATCTGGCACAGAGAGGGAGCTGTGCAGTGATTAAGCCGCACAGTTTTCTGAGAGAAAGCAGCGA
Organism: Thryonomys swinderianus; assembly: GCA_004025085.1. Lineage (NCBI taxonomy): Eukaryota > Metazoa > Chordata > Mammalia > Rodentia > Thryonomyidae > Thryonomys > Thryonomys swinderianus. The sequence goes on from PVIC010003336.1 coordinate 50,078, forward strand.
GTGTGGGCCTGACAACAGCTCCCCAAACTGCACAGGGCATGAAGGGGTCGAACTGTGAAGAAAGAAAGATGGACCCACTGTCATCACTGGACTTGAGCAGCTGGGCTCAGACTCGGGCAGAGGAGACAGTTCGCGGGTGGACTGAGTGACACCGCAGATTGTTTCGTGGCAACAACAGATCACACACCACCTTCCACGAGGGCTGTGACAGTACCTGCAGGGCACACATGGCAACTAGTGAAAACGGACACTGTACCGTGCCCATGCTCGGACCACAGGGCAGCTGTTAGACGTAACAGGAGGATAATCTAGTCCCCCCCTGCTCCACAGAGCGAGAAGGAAATTTCAAGAGAAATTTACAAACATTTTGAAATAAAGAAAAAGAGAATACTTTTAAAAATGTGTTGGCTGTGGAAAAAGCAATGTTTGGAGGGAAATCTATAGTACTGAACATACCCTCAGAAGAGAAGCAAGATCTAGGACAATAAACCTCTAACTTAAGCCAGCAGAAAAAAGCTAAGTTAAATTCGAATTAAATAGCAAGGGGGGGGAATCACAGCAGAAGTCAGAAAAATTGTAAAGAAGAAATCAAGAGTGGAAAATTAATGAGACAGACATAGTTTCTTTGAAAAGAGCAGTAAAACCATTGCCTGTGGTCAGATCAAGTAAAAAGAGATACATTATTAATATTAAAAATGAAAGAGGGAATATTATTATAATATTCTCAGAATACCAAAATAAGAAAGAATATTATGCACAACTCTGTTTACAAACAATAACTTAGAAGAAATGGATCAGTTGCTTAGATGACAGGGTCTGCTAAAATTCAATGAAGAAACAAACCGTCCAATAGGCTTGTCTCCAACAGTAAAACTGAGTCAGTGTTGGTAACTGCCCAAAGCAGAAAGTACCAGCTCAGGTCCGCTCACTGCTCAATCCTTCCAAACATTTCAAGGAGAAATTATACTGATTCTCCAGAATCTCTCAGAAGATAGAAGAAGAGAGGGTACTTTACCAACTGATTCTAAAGGCTAACATTACCCTAAGACCAAAACCAGACAATTATACAACCAGAAAACTAATATCTCAGGACCAGAGATGCTAAAGTCTTCAGTAGAACATCAGCAAAGTGAGTCTAATTATGTATGAAAAACATACTACACTGTGATTTATCTCTGATAAGCACTGCTGGCCCAGCATTTCAAAATCCATTCTTATAATCAATCATAAACAGGGGAGGTGACTCAGCCTTCAGTCAGCACTCAGGAGGCAGAGGCAGGAAGACAATAAGTTCAGCGCCAATTTGGGCTACATAGTGAGTTCAAAGCCATCCTGGACTACATAGTAAGACCCTGTCTCAAACAACAACAAAAGTAATTCATGATATCGACAAGCTTAAACAAAAAAGAAAGCCATACGATCATATCATAGATGTAGAAAAGGCATGTGGAAAAATCCAGCACTCATTCATGATAAAAACTCTCAGAAAAGTAGAAGGAAATGTCCTCGACTGAATGAAGAACATCACACAAACACCAGATTTAACTTGAAACCTCCCTGCTAAGAACAGGAAGACTATGTTCCCCTCCTCTCCTATTTCTTTTCAACATTGTCCTAAAAGTCTGGCTAATGTGGTTAAGAAAAGAAAATACAAATATACAAAAGAGAAGGAAGAAATCACTCTTTTTGTTTGCAATGACATGATCACCTATACATAAATTCTGGGAAAAACTGACCAAAAACACTCTTGGAATCAATAAGCAATTATAACAAAGTTGCAGACACAAAATTATTAAGCACGAGTCATCTGTCTTCCTATATACCAGCAATGAGCAAGCTGAATTTGAAATTAAAATCATGACCACTTATTTACAATAACATCTTATAAGAAATGAGGTATGAATTTAACAAGATGAATATGAACTATATGGAGGAAATAGCACAATTGTGATGAAATATATCAAAGAACTAAGTGAACAGATATCCTATGTTCATGGACATTTAAGACACTGCAGTATGGTCACCACAGCATACTGATCTAGAGATCTGCTGCAAATCCCAGCAAATTATTTGCCAGATGTCACCCATGTTGTCCACCTGGTCCTGGAGCAGCATGAGGCCCACGACGGAGGAGCATATTTGGAGCATGGAACTTCAAGACAGTGTGGGTCTAGCAAAGGGGTGGGCGGGCAGCAGACGGAGCTCAGCCAGAGTCAGTAAATCCACATAATAATCATCTAATCTTGACAAGAAGCAAACACAATATGAAGACCTTCTTTGGAAGAAAAAGTTCTAGAACTGAACGTCAGTAACAAAACAAAACAGAAAAAGAATCTGTTCAAAGAACTGACTTAAAGTTGATTGCAGCCTAAATATAAAACTCCAAAAGTCCTAGAAAATACCACGATGGACACAGACACCCTGGGCATGGGCAGCCTTTTTAAAAGGAAGGACTGGAGCCATGAATTCCCATAAGCTGTATTTCATTAAAGTGAAAAGCTCCCAATCTGCCTAAGACAATGACAGTGGATGAAGGTCTGTAAAGGGGCCTTTGGATGAGCACTGTTACAGTAATAAACAACTTTTTTTTTTTTTTTTTTTTGCTGCGAGGGGTTGACCTCAGGGCCTTGTAATTTTGAGGCAGGCACAGCTCCACTGAGCTACATCCCCAGCCCTAATAAAAACTCTTCAGACAACCAGAAAACAATCTTCATTTTAAAATAGGAAAAGACACCTTACAAAAGACAATACGCAGATGGTGGAAAACACAGGACATCGGGGTATGACAGGTGGAAACAGTGAGGCACCGCTGGCCATCCACCAGAAGGCAGAACCAGAACCCACAGCAGAACTCTGGCCCAACTCTGGAGGGCTGTGTGGCACTTGGTGTTTTATCAGAACACGTAATACAGAATGGTGAGGGTTGTTTCAGGGAACTTCTCTACGCATTTAACATATCTTGATCACTTTTAATTCCAGTAATAATTGTTGATTTTTTACAAAATTAAACAGAATCGCATACCCGATCCGGGAATACAGCTTTTTGGTATTTAGTCAAATGAAGTGAAAAGCCATGTCTACACAGAACTTGCACACGGGGGTTCAGAGCAGCTTTTGGGACAGAGGCCAGCTCGGGAAGCACACGAGACGTCCTGGGGTGGCAGACACAGGTGCCAAGTGAAAGGAGCTATTCTAAGAAGGTGCAGAGCGCGAGGTGGCCACCTGCCATCTTCCTGAAGACCTAATGTGGAGACGACGCCCACGGGGTCGACAGGGGCCGCGTGCCTTAACCGCTGCAGGAAACGATAGTGTAGAACATTACGAGAATCCATCAGGTCTACAACACGGGGCCTCAGGTAAACTCTGGACTCGGGGTGGGGAGAATGTGGCTCCACAGAGGTAACAGAGGTGCCATCTGGAGTGGGTGGTGGGGGCCCTGTGTGCGGAGTGACCATGAGTCTGTGAGAACCTAAAACCAGTCTGAGACAAGGTCAGCATCTGTGAGGCCTGAGGCCATGGCAGTGCCTGCTTTCACACCCTGTTTACAAACCCCTTACTGGGGCTCCAGGTCCACCCTGGCCACCGCCTTGCTGAAGGCCAGTGGCATCCCGGCTGCAGGACCCATCTAGTCCTACATGGACCCGGCTCCAATTCCTGCTTTGTGACCAGCAGTGTAGGGCAGCAGTGCACTGAAACAGAATGCCCAGTTTCTCTTACTGAAAGGGAACAGGAAGTCTGACATGGAGGGGCATGCCTGTCATCCTAGCGCTCAGAGGAGGCTGAGGCAGGAAGATTGCTATGAGTTTGATGCCAGCCTGGGCTCCATAGTGAGACCCTGTCTTGAGAAAATAAAAGTAAATAAAACTCTCCATTGTTGGTGGAATTGCAGACTTGTGCAACCATTGTGGAGATCTGTGTGGAGATTTCTCAGAAAACTAGGACTAGGGGTCCCATTTGACCCTGCTATCCCCCTGCTAGGAATATACCCAAAAGAATTTAAAAAACCACATTGGAAAGACAGATGTACACCCTTGTTCATAGTAGCTCAGTTTGTGATAGCTCAATCTTGGAAACAACCCAAATGTCCATCAACTGGAGAGTGGATAAAGATGTTTTTTAATAAAATGGAGTATTATTCTGCCATAAAGAACGACAAGATTGATTCATTTATGTGCAAATGGAGACACCTGGAGGATATACTAATAAGTGAAATAAATAGATTACAGATAGGCAAATACTGGATCTTCTCTTTGATATGAGCACCTGTAGATGCAAATGAGCTCTAGAAAGTATGACAGTTTTTGTAGAATGGGAAATTTCCATAGGAAATTAGGTATGGGAACATAATGTAATGTAATGAATGTAATGAGGGGAAGGAATAAATATGATTTGGAAAGAAAATAAAACAGCATGTATATAGGGGGTGGGGAGGTGTGTGTGGGTAGGGATATGAGTAAAAATGAGAATTAACTTGTGTCATATACTGGTACAGATTCCCCAATGTTATATGTGACTGTGAGATGTATATAAATTGTACCAATAAAGAATTCAATTTTTTTAAAAAAGTAAATATAACAAAATAGGAACAGGAGCACTGCACAGGTGGCAGCTTCCAGTGCAGGCGGGTTTTTACTCTCAGGCAGCGCCTGTAGCGCACCACGGAGCAGGTTCACCTCGTGCTCCAGGCTCCGGCTGTTTCCGGTTTTCCCAGAGCTGTGCAGAGCGGCCGCACAGGCCTCCTGGGAACCTGCAGGAGTCACATCTTCCGCCTGGAACTCCGAGCGTCGGCGTGGGGAGGCTGGCGCCATGTGCTTCTGCAGCCCTCTCGCAACACGGGTGCCACTGCCCAGGGCAGTGTTTCCAGCTCTTCCCCTCCTTCCAGACCGGTCTCCAGTGGTTAGAGTGGCGTCACCAGGAGCTTGCGTGTGTCCCCAGGGCCCCTGCGCTCAGCTGCAAACCTACAACCGTGCAACTCTGAAAGACTCTGTGTGGCACTGACCCTTTACGCGCAGTCCCCAGCAGGTACCAGGTCCGACCCATTGGGGCTCCGGGGCGCCCACTGCTGGCCACACCAGGGTCCTGCACTGCTCTGCCCGCCAGGAAGGCCGTCCTGCACCTGGGCATACGGAAGAAGCAAAACCGCATTGTAAATCTCGCCAAGATTTGGATCTGAGGCCCACGGGCTGCCGCTGAAACTCGCTATCCAGGGACGAAGTCCAAGCCACCAAGGCAGAGGCCACGACCGAGGAGCCAGGAGCTGGGCTGGTGTTTACGGCCACCCACTGCTGGGCATCCTGAATGGGACTCGGGCCCTGACGACTTCCTGGCACAAAAATGCCTCGCAGGAGGCCGCGGCCCAGACCTTTCCGGGATTTGCAATGACCCTTCCATGGCTGAGGCTCTCCCATCCTTGTGCTCTGACCCTAATAGCACCGCTGCCCCACACCCCGCCAACAGGAAAACAGTTACATATTTGGGAAGAGAATGTTCATTTTTTTCATGACACATACTATGGAGAGCTAAAAATAATTAAGTACTACTGGTTCTTTTTATTTTCTTAAAACACTGGGATCCACTGTGGTAAAGACTGGATAATTATTTGCTTCTCAAACCAGTGTTTTTAAAAAATAAGTTAGAATGCATGATTGTGGTCATAAAATAAATCTATTTGGAAAATTAGGTTTCATTTGTGAATATTTTAACAATGATAAAATTGACTGGTTTATTCAATTTTCCATTATGTTTTGTCCTTTGACCCATGAGAATGAATGAACTTACAGGATATAACATGCATTTCACTTCCCAGAAAGCTGTACACTCTTTCCTCCTGGTGAAAGTTGCAGGTTTGTGGCCATATAAGTTCTAGAGGCTACTGGCTCTCAAAGGAGACTAGGAAAAAATACAGGATCACAAATTCAAACTAAACAAAATCTTTCTTAAAAACAAAAAACAGAACCATGCGTTGTCTTTAAGGATGTGGCCTTTGCACGGTGCTGGACTCGCATCTGTCCCTTCCTGAGCCCCAGGTAAAAATAAATGCATGGCGGGGCATAAGTCAGTGCTCAACACGAAGGCAACTTGGTGCCCGCATGTTCCTCCCGTGACCATCGGCCTCTGGGTCCCCCTGAGCAGGCAGCCACATCCCCGAAGCCCAGATGGGCTCCTGGAAAACGGTGCCAAGGAGACCACCTCGGACACGTGCCCAGCAGTGTGGAGGGCAGCACTCTGCAGGCGTGGGGTCTGGACAGCACCAATGCCTGTTCCCTCTGTCTCTGTCCTTGTGCCCACTACACAGCCTGAGAAGGGAGCCCAGGCCACTGCCATGGGCACAGGCAGGGTGTGATGGCCAGGTGTCTGCTTGTAGGAGAAGCAGTGGTCAGAGAAAGAAGAGAAGAAAGAGCAGGACTTGAGGAAGGGCAGGAAGGCAGCCTGTGCCACCATGGAGCATGCCCAGGTCCTCCGCGCCATGCCCTCCGCCAGCCTGGTGAGGCAGATTCACCCAGCAGTGACTCACGGGATGCCCGCCCCACCCAGGTGTGACCATAAATACCTGTGGGCAGCAGGGAGCCGGGTGTGCCCTGGGCTGCCCCACCCACTCAGCCACCCAGGGACGGCTGGCCAGCGTCCACACAGCCCGGCTGGTGGTGTGTACTGACCAGCCAGGCAGCAGGAGGCAGGAGGACATGAGGCCTGTGGTTCGGATCCAGGATTCTGGGCAGAAAGCAAGGCCAGCTACAGAGCCTTTTTCCCCTTCAACAGGGCAACGCCAATGCGCGACCAGACTCCTCCCGAGATGTCACAGTTAGGAAGTGTTAATTCCACACCAGCTGCCTGGACACTTGTGAGTCCCTGGTGGCCTGAGACTGCCTGTCACTGGCAACAGAAAGACGACAGATGCCACTAAATCAGCGGACAACACATCCTAGCCCAGTCCAGTCTAAGGCCCATTTTTTCTTGCTTTATTTTCAAGCAAAACTGTCTTAGGCCAAAGTGGTTGAAACTGTAGTTAATGTATATAAGAAACAAAATTTTATTTATTTTTCTTGTTTTGTTTTGTTTTTTGAGACTTGCTGTGTTGCCCAGGCTGGCCTCAAACTTGCAGTGATCCTCCGGCCTCAGCCTCCCAAATACTGGCCTCACAGGTATGCGGCTGTATACCTGGCATCAGGTTGTGCTGAGCATCAGGATGTGATCTGTGACAGCATCATGGGAGGCCGTTCACACTTAGCCTCCATGTTTGTCACAGTACAAGAGCAGCTTTCCTGTCTCCAGCCAGCGGTGTGTAGGTTTGTACAAATGCAGGTTATGTGTCTGGTCCTCAAGGTCAAGGAAGGGCCATAGGCCCAGGCAGTGTCACTGACCCACCATGGCAAGGCACCCAAAGCCACCGGATCACAGCACTGAGTATCCCTACGGCCCCGAGGGGAGAGGAACAGCAAGGTTCATCCACGTGCAGGTGGCACTGAGGCAGGGCTCCCTCCCTGACCACACATGCATTAGGCCTGGAGATCGCCCAGGCTTGAGAGCTCCCACCGACCCCACCCAGGCAAGGACCTGTCGCTGGGGACCCAGGTAAGAGGGTACCCACCACACAGGAGGCAGGGTGCGGGGAGTTTGTTCGTGTGCTTCTTTTACTTGGGTTTGCTTTTTGCTTTGGCTTTTGTGTGTGTGAAGACAGAGGCCCATCTGATAGAAGACCGCCTCTTAGGAGCTTCCACAATTCAAAAAACGCATCAAATCATAATCTGTCTCTCTCTCGATGGAATATAGTCTTCCAAAGGTGAATTCCAAAGCTTTATATTAAAGTGACCTCCAAGAACTGCCTGTAGAGCACCTCAAGCAAGCCAGATGTGGTGGTGTACACCTGTAGTGCCAGCACTCGGGAGGCTGAGTCAGGAAGATCGCTAGTTCGAGGGCAGATTGGGCTACACAGAGTTCAAAGCTGGCTTGAAATACATGCAATACCGTGTCTCAAAAACAACAACAAAACCCAAAACAGAACAAAACTAAACAAAAACAGAAAAAACAACAAAAGGACAGATGGAATTCCAGGCCTACTCCCTCCCCAGAGTGCCGAGCCTGCCTGGCTTCTTCCCAGACTGTTACTTTTGTCTCCTCTTCACCTTGGAAACGCAGCAGACAGCTCTCTGGTGGTGAAGTCCAAGGAGCTCAGGGGCCGCAGCAGTACGGAATCACAGAGCTCCGGGCCTCTGGCCTTGGCAGAGATTCGGGCCAGAGGAAAAAGCCCTCAGTTCAAGTGCACTGAGCTCTGTCTCCTCCCCCTTGCTCTGCTTGGGGGTAGAAATCCTGGACTAGGAGATGGTGGTTTTGGAGAAGCCCCAGTTTAATAATACCAATAGCAGGAAACTATAATCCGACGTTAGCCTTGGGCAGAGAGCCTAGCTCTCCTTTTTTCTTGATTTTGATGGCTCGGCAGCCCACTCTTTAGTGGCCACACAGAGCAGTCACATTCCTAAGTGTGCAGAGATGTGTTTAGAAGCTGTGCAGGGTGGGGAGGCTGAGGCAGGAGGATCTCTGTGAGTTCCGGGCCAGCCTGGGCTCCACAGTGAGACCAAAGCCAACCTGAGCTATCTAGCAAGCAAAAAAGAGAAGGCATACATACGGTTCCACCTCCTCTTTGCTCACGATTAGCAAATGTAAACTACCCTACAACACCAGTTATCTCCAACTAGCTCAGCAAAACTGAAAGGAGCTGAGACCATCTGGCCAGGGCGCTGCAGAGACTCAGCCATTTCAGAGAGGGCACAGGGTGGGCACTCGGCAGCCCCACTTCCAGGGCTCTGGGCTCAGGACAGTGCGCATAGGCCGGTGTCTCTCCAGCCTCAACCACCCTCAGCACTGGGTATAGAGCACAGGGTGGAAGTTGGATGCGATCTGAGGGTGGGGGCACAGGGCATTCTCAGGATGGAGCCTTTTTCTCCAGAGAGACAAAGAGGGCTAGATGCGGACAGACGGTCTCCCTGCCCCTTCCCCCCAAGGAAGGCATGCTGGGCTTGGTGTGTGGCAAAGGTTTAAACTTTAAGCATGCATTTCAGTGAAACACACACTGGCACGAATCCCCATGGAGTCCCCTCACCCCACCCCGTCCCGCGATCTGGGCTCCTGCGGTGGCTCCGACGTGCTCTTCCTGAGGGTCTCAGGAGGTTGATAGGGAGCGCCGCGGCGGCCGCGTGCCATCCAGCAGAGAGGCCGCTCGGAAACACGACACTGTGCTCTGTCCGCCTGAGCCTCAGGGCCTGGCACGTTCGGCTTCCAGGGCTCCCCAGTCAGGACAGGTGCAAAGGGGTGTTTAGTATTGGGTCAGGCCACAGAGGCCGCCCAGAGTGCAGGTGCCAGCCGACCCTCAGGAGAGAGGCCTCCGGAGCCGCCACAGGGGTGGCTGTGGGAAGCAAGGTGAGGAGATTCAGGGGGACTGTGGCCCCGGAGCTTTCACTGTCGCAGATCTCAGAAACTACACGCTTTCTGTATTTTGGTTACACCTCGCGCCTCCATGGGGTGACAGATCTCCCAGGCATGTTAAAAAGTGAGCACTGTGCAGGCAGGGGAGCCGGGTCCTTCGGGGGGAAGGGAGTCCTGCGGTACCCCACTTCCTGCTCTCACGGGGTCTCCATGCGTGTGGAGGGGGCGCAGACGCCCCAAGGTTTTCCCTCTTATATGTGCTTGTGAGGTTCTGCAGGGCCCTGATAAACATGTCTCCCACTTTTAAGTGAAGTGGTTTTCTGGGCTGTGAGGGACAGGGTGAGCGTAGGAGGCACACTAGCCCGCTGGGCAGCTGTGCCACATGGGAGCCAGAGAGCCCAGTGCAGGGGTCAGGGGTCACTTGAGGCAGAGGGAAGAGGAGAAGATGCCCTGGGGGGACCCAGATGGCCCTCGGGGCAGCTGGAAGCTGCCTGCTCTGGGCTCCCAGGCCTGCCTGAGGCGTCCGAGGGCTCAGGAGGGAGCCAACCCGTGCCCCGCAGCTCAGCAGAGCCACCTGAAAAGCAGGAATCGAAACCCTGACTTGGGGCAGTCGGACTTTGTCAGCAAAAGGCCGCTCTGGCCCAATTAAATGGCAGCTTGGCCTCCCAGGAAGCAGTGGCCCTGAGGCAGAGCCATCCCGCAGGCAGGACCAGAGGACCCTCTGCCAGCTTTCTGCAGTGCTGGCCCGGACTCCTCACTGGGCACCGGGCATCATTGCACAGGGCCCACAGCAACCTGCGGGTCCTCTGGCTCCTGGCTTCCCGCGGGTCTCTCCTACGCCCTAGATGGACCAGCCAGGGCTGACACCTCGCCTGTCGCAGACACCCTGAGCTCCTGTGTGACCGACAGCGCCCCATGAGCTCTCGATCCCCGTACCCCACACAACGAGCCGTGTAAGGGAAAGACTCGAGTGCAGCACAGCACTGATGCCCATGGCCTCCAGTGCGACCCAGGGCCCTGTCTGCGTGTGACAGAGCGAGTCGTCCTGGCACCACACACAGGGCACACAGTGCTGCTTCCTGACTTGGTTACTGGACTCAAACTCGGGGCATCTGGAGGCCACTGTGGCTGCCAGGAGACAGCTCTTATGTCAGGGGCAAAGATTGCTGCAAGCAGACCCCCATGTGTGAATGGCAGGAAGGGCTTATGACGGGCAGGCATGGGGGTCCTACCCACCATATGGCTTTTTCTCCAGGCAGATCTGAGCCCCCAAACCCTCCTCCGTTTCCCCCACTGTTCAGTGAGAAGTAATCTCCCTTGTGGCCCCCATACCCACAGGGAGCCCCGCAGGCTGGTGGGCGGCCCGGCCTCTGTGTGTGACGGAATTCACTCCAGTCCAGACGGTCGGACACCGGCCAATGCTCTGACACACCTCAGGTCCCCTGTCGCCTGAGGTTTGGGCCGAATGCCGCCAGCTTTGACCTCCAGGGTGAACCTCAGTACAACCCCAGCAGTTTTCAGATTCCGAGTCCCATTCCGTCCCAGATTGAGCTGAGACTTAATGGATTTCAGCTTGAGTTTTCCCTGGAAAAGAAGCCTCCACCATGACTTCTCCCCCCATATTGACAAATCTGGGGCCCCCGTCAGCTGGGACCTGAGTCAGAGCATCCCTGTGGGAGCCGCGCACTGAATGCGCAGAGCTTGGGCCTCTTGGCTGGTGGCTGCCGTGGGGCCTGACGTGCTGTGAAGCCGGGGTGCCACTGGGGGGCCTGCGATTCTCTCCACACGGGCACAAGGGCAGAGGGCCGAGCCCTTGGGCCGCTCCAGCCAGCACCTGAGAGGGCATCAGCGCTCACACAGGTCTCCATCCTCCAGCAGCTGCGGGTGCCAGGTCGGCAGGGGCTTCCAGGGGAGGCGGCCAGGCTGTTGTCACAACCAGAGACCTAAAGGTCCTTCCTGCTCATCCTCTCTGGGAGAAGAAAGGTCCCAGAGTCTGCAACTCTCAGGCTTTACTGTGCAGTAATCTTATGAAATGTAGCACCATTAAAAGAAGACAAAAACCTTTCTTGTTTCAGGAAGGCGACCAGACACTCACGGCTAAGCACTTTTATGATACCCAATAAAACCTGACACAATAAACCAAACATTTATGCGACACCAGAAATGATTTTCAAGAGAGACGTGGCTGGAAGTGGAGTGGGCGGTTGGGAGGCGCCTTTGGCCCACCCCTCCTTGTCTACCCTGGCTCCGAGCTACCTGCTCGTGACTCCTTGTCCCTCCAAAGAGAACAAGTGGGCTCAAGGGGCCAGAGCGGTGCCCACAGGCCACATCCCCAGCTGCACTGGCTGGGCCTCCGGGAGCCCAGGCCTGGGGTTCATACAGTGCCTCACGCAGACCCAGGACTCAGGACGGATTCTCTTCTCAGGCAGGACAAAGCTCAGGCCTTGGGAGGACGCGACGCAAAATCAGAGCAGCTCAGAACAGGACTGACAGGCTGGGGCTCCACAGCTCACACGAGGTTCCTCCTACTGGACGTGGACTTGGTCCACCCAGGGCCCTCCGCTGACCAGGACCCCAGGAGCTGGGCCGCACAAGTGCTGCCCAGAGTGTGGAAGACGGTTTCTGGGTTCCACAGCACCAAGGCAGTGGACTTGGCCCGTGGCAGATTTTCACCTGTCTCTTATGCAGATGTCGAAAGTTCACTGCCAAAGCCCCCTGCAATGGTGGTGATATTGAACTTAAGGACTTTCAAGGCCATGAATGTGTTTTTACCCCCAAACAATAACAACCAAATCCTAGGGGAAGTGAATACGCTAGAACTGGTTTTGGATAACTATCACTCAGATGGGTTACTCACTAGCCCGTGTGCACACGTGCGGGGGTCAGAGGAGAGAGCAGGTCACCTTCCTCCCCCCCACCCACTTGTGTGTATTTCCTATGGAACTTTCTAAAATATATCAAAAATGTTAAGCTAATTATAATTGTAATAATGCCCTACAACTTGCACACTGCTTCCTCCTATTTAATCTGTAACAGGCTGATTTTTTTTTTTTTGAGACAGGGTTTCACTTTGTAGTTCAGGCTGGCCCTGAGCTCACTATGTAGCCCAGGCAAGCCTCGAACTCAGCAGTCCTCTTGTCTCTGCCTCCTGTGTGCTGGGATTACAGGTGTGAGCCACCACGCCCGGCAATAACAGGCTGATTTTTTAAAAAGTTTCTAATAAGAAGGGAAACTATAATTGAGACACAGGAGAATTCATTTGCTGTGTATGTGAGTATTGCAATCCATTTCACAGTTCACGGTCATGGTGCGTTGCCTAACACCGCATTCTCCCTGCAAGAGGCACTTGGCAGGGCTTCTTAACATGACCGAGCCTTTCTAGATCCGGGGGAAATGCTGAAATTTCACAGAGCTGTTTTCAAGTTATAAAAATAGCACCGTGCCCATTTTATCAGGTTGGGACGGTGGTTTAATGCTAAAGTTTGCTGGACCAGACTACGGGCCCCGTGCTCGAGCCCAGTCCACCAGGACTAGCGGGCTTAATCCTCACAGCACCCCAAGGGGGACGGCATGAAGTCACACCATCCCCGCGCAGAGCAGCGAGGAGCGTCCTTAGGCTGCGATGCTCCCGGAGAGGAGCCTGTTGTGATTTACTGGGTCACTTGCTCCCCTGCCTCAGAGCTGCCCCAGGCAAGCAGTGGTCAGACAGGACGCAGTCCCCTTGACCACAGGTCAGCTCATCACCCATGAGGCTGGGTCCCTGCCGAGCAGGCAGTACTGGACGTCACCATGGCGGGCTGGGGTTCTGAGGGGGGTGGTTCTGTGTGCCAGAGACAGAGGCAGAGATGAAGGAGACAGAGATAGAGAGACTGAGAGTGACAGATAGAGACAGAAAGGGGGGGGAGAGGGAAGGAGAGGGAGGAAAAACGGACACTTGAAAGGGCTTGTGTTGAAGATGGAAGCATTTTTTTAAATTGTGCAAATTTTAGCGGTGAATCAATGGCCTGATGAATAGACTGCCCAAATGAACTGAAGTTCAGAATACAGCAAACCTGCCTGCTCCCCCTGCGCCCTGACATCCACATGGCTTAACTGGGGGCCCTGGACTTCTGCAGATGCCCAGGAAGGACCGGATGCCCCAGGGCACAAGGTTATGCTTTAATTAAAATCAGACTCAATGAAAGACAAATACTTCAGTTCCTGGTTTCATTTCCCGCCCAAGGCCAATAAACACAACCACTTGAAATAAAAATTCTCTTTTACTCTGCAACTATAACTTCTGCACTAAAAGTAAAAGTGACAAATTGTAATTATCCATATGCAGTGGCAGAATATAACACACATTCACACACGTTATTGACACACGCACACAAACCAAGCACTTTAAAAAAAGAAACTCTGAAGCTTTCATCTCATATTTTCTGAAGGTTCAAGTCCCCATTTTATCATTTATCCAACAGCCTGATGACATATAGCTGAGAAAGATAAAATGTCGAATAACTGAACATTTGCCATGCGGTAAAGACAACAGCGTCCATCCCAAGTCTAGGGGGGAGACCACCCCCATCCCTCGTTTACAAATCAGACTGAAAGAGGCTAAGTCAGTGATATTACTCTGGCTGCCTGACACCCCGTGCACAGCCTGCACCACTCTTCGTCAAATCAGGGCTCAGAAAAATTTACGCACCTTCCAACAATTTACCTTTCTAGGTCAGGCTGGAGCTGAAATAAAAACAAAATCCAAGGAACACACCCACCTCACCCAGGTCCAACCCAGTACATGACATAATGCTAAATCGGATTTGATTTCCTACTACCGAGGGATATTTAACATTAAACAAACTCGCTGGGTGTCAGCGAAGCGCTGGCTCAGGTGTTTCCACCCTCAACCTGACACGCAGTGTGCCCTCAAGTAGCAGCACAAACTGGCCAGGGAGCTAGTTTTTCAGGTAAGATGAGAGATTTCTACACCGAAAGCGCCCAGACCAACTTTGGCAGTCTTGGGAAACACAGATAGATGCCCGTGTTCGTGCATTTCTGCACAAATCTGAGCACCGGCACCACGGTGCAGGTCTGTGCGCGTCCACAACTCGGGCCAGAGACCCCAAATCACGACTTAACACCACGGCCGGTTACCTGCTCAGCAAGGGCCTGGACCTCTAGTCTCCCCGTCCTCCTGTCCTTTAAGGCTCTACAACGCTGGGCTAGCTTGAAAAATTATGTGCGCAAACCTCGTTTTGTTTACTGGAGAAAGGCCTTGCTAATATATACAATTCGGGTTGAAAAGCAAGAGAAAAGCTGGCTGCGAACTTGAAAGTGACTGTTTTGGCAGCAGCAGGATTCAATCCCGTCATCCCAGCGGCTGGCTTCCTGGTCCGGGCCGCGGCGAGGGGGGAGGGCGGCGCTGAGACCCGGAGTTTGCCCACTCGCTCAGCCGGGACCCAGGGCGCAGCCTGCGCGCCCCCAGCCTCCCAACCTCCCGCTGGCCTCTGACAACGCCGCCCAGATTCATTATAGGCAGAGTATCCAGGCGCAGTCGCAGCCGCCCAGGAAACATAAATGTGTCCCAGAGACCGCAGGGGGAGGGGAGGAAAGACCACGAGAGGAAGCGAATCATGTGAGGTCTGTCCAGCCCCACTGGGCTCGCGATCCCTGGTTTCCACTTGGAGCAGCCATGAAAGCGCCGTGGCACGTGGGCGCGGGGGCCTCTTCCTACTTCCTCCCGGAGCAGCCACTTGTTTGTACACAACCCGTACACCGTACAGGGCCACCGCGCGGTGGCAGGCCCGGCAGGTCCAACCCCAGAAGTTTCTCTCCCCGCGTGAGCTGCCCGAGAACCAGGCTCCGTTCCCAAAAGTTATGAATGGCTCCAGCCAGGCGTCCGCGACACCCACCCCAGGCGGGGGCGCGCGAGGGTCCGTGGACGCTGGTGGAGACAGCGGTTTACAAACTTGCACTGGCGGATGCGCCTGATTAAAATGGAAAAGGAGTCGCCCTGATCCTGGGGGGAAACCTGCGCGCGTCCCACCTCCGTCCGCCCTCCCACTGCGATCGCGGCCCACAGGGGCGCACAGGGGGCGCCAGGGTCCTCGGGGGGCGCGGGCCCCTCCCTGGGTTCCTGGCCAAGGGAAGGCGGGCAGGGGGCGTGGCGCGCAGGACTCTAGGGCCCGGGGGTTTTGGGGGACACTCGGGGACCCCGGGCGCTGGCTCCTCGGTTCCTGCCCGCCCCGCTCCCCAGCCGCGCCCCGCGCACTCGCCTGGCCTGCCGGGCGCCCTGTCGCTGTGCCGCCGCCTGGTCTCCGGCTTGGGCCTCCTCGATCTGATCCTCTACTCCGATCCTGTCCTCGGCCCCGCCCTGCCAGCCCCGCCCCTCCGGCCCCGCCTCCCCGTCCCGGCTACCCAGGACCCAAGTGCGCAGCGTTCAAGGCCCCAGTGTCCGAGGCCCGTCCCCAGCCCCGTCGCCCGGAGGCCCCTGCTGGGACCCTGCCCAAGTCAGGCTCCGCTCCAGGATTTTCCCAGGAAAAGTCGCTGTGCCTCTGAAAGCTCCTGGGCCACAGGTGGAGTGGGGCCAGGTGACTGCGGGAGTGCCGCGGAGCTCCCTCAGCACCCCCGCAGCCCCTCCAGGAGAGCGCTGTTCCGGAGGCCCAGAACTTGGCTGGCGCCCAGGAAATAATTGGATTTGGTTGGTCTTTTCTGGATGCCTTTGGGGTTGGGTTAGATAGAGGAGCAACTTTTACCCCCAGGTTTCATACTGTTCATAAGTCATTCAGTGAACTGCACGAGCACCTGCTCCCGGGCCAGTGCGGTGCCAAACGTGATTGGGGGACACCCAAGGCCACGGGGAGGGGGAGCGCTCAGGAGAAGCTTCAGAAAGGGCCGAAAAAGCGGGTGGACAGGAATCCAGTAGTGCGCACACTTCCGGAAGGTCCCCAGGACCCTTTCAAGCTGGACAGGTTCCCTGGCACGTGTGCCTGGCCACAGCCTGGTCCAGATCGCTGCCCAGGGGAGGCCATACGTACAGACTGCCCCAGCTGTGACAGCGCTGTATCGAGGAGATGACAAATGCGGCCTTTGCCGCTGTGTTTCTGTTCTTGATTTCATTTCCTCGCGGTCCAAAGTAGAGCGAGTGAGAACAAATACAGATGCTTTGCATGTCATGGATCTGTTTAAAATACTGCGATGTCCACGGCCTCGGGCGTTGGAAGCCTCCGTGCCAGGCTGCTGTGGAGGACCGGAGATCAGGGCCGCCCGCCTGGCGGACTCTGCTCCTCAGCGCAGGGGCGGGGCGGGAGCTCCCAGGTCCAGAGCAATGGACTGAACCGGAGCTAACCTTTAACCAGCACTTCCTGTCAGTGAGTGCCAGACCTCTGGCCTCCGGGCAGCCCCGAGGGAGCTGTGGGGCAGAAGTCACAGGCCCGAAGTGACAGCTGGACAGTGCCCAGCACTCTGTGCCTGCTTGGTGCTGGTACTCGGACCACGGATCTTGTGTTAGCTCTCCTGGGAGTTGGGACTCCTCCGTGTCCTCTCCGTTTCCTTCTGTCCGCTGTTTTGAGGGCTTAACTCTACCACGGGGATCAAGGGCTTCGTAGCTGGGTGTCAGACTCCTGCTCAAGCCTCGCCCTGGGGTCCTTCTCCGAGTCGGGCACCCACTTCCAGAAGTGCTTGTGGCCTGTCACACCTGTGTGTGGTGCTGCCACCTGCAGCTGCTGGGTGTGTGAGCACAGCTGGAGAGCCTGGCACTCCTCCTCTCATGCCCAGCTTTCAGCTGGTGCCTCCAGTTCCTCTGCCTGCTCCCTGTCTCTGGGAATGTGCCCTGGCCCCAACCTGCAGTGTGGTTTGCAAAGCCCAAGGGAGGTGAAAAATGGTAACCGATCATTTAGGACTTTCTAAGTGGCCTTCCCAGGTGTGTGGCCGGCTAGTCTGAAAAGGACTGCAGGGCTGTGACGCTGTGGGTCACTCTCCAGAGGAAGCGGAGTGTCTCAGGCTGTCTTCTCTCGGGTCCTCCTCTCAGCCTGCTTCTGATGATTCCTGAGGTAACGTAATGGCTATCAAGGAGAAAGCTGCCCAGCCGGGTGCGACCGAGACCCGTGTGCGCTTACGCTGTGCACCTTGGAAGGACATTGCCCAGGCTGGCTTCACGCGGGTAGGCCATGGCTCCTCACACTGACACTGGCTGACTTGGATGCAGTGGGAGTTTGGGCTGCTCCTTGGAGACGTGCCTTCAGAGCAGGTGGGAGGAGAAGCCACTCTCCAGGAGAGAACAGCACTGGTTGCCCCAGTGGGGCCTGAAGTTCTTCAGAGCTAGTGCATCCTGCACGGCTAGTGAGAGGCAGCTTTTGCCACAGGTGGAGGTGCTCTGTCAGCCCCACCCCAGCCCTGACCTGGGGAAGCTTCCAGCATGCACTGCGGGTGAGTTTCTCCCAGAAGTCCTCTGGGTCATGGTGGTCAGGAGAGGAAAACAGACGTGGATGCCAGAGGGTCCGCCCTGGCCTTCCCTGACACTGGGACACTGTCTCATCCTACTTTCCCTTCCTGATGCTATAAGCCTATTTGTTTCCTAGTTTTCTTTCTCCTGATTAAAAAAAAAAAGTTTATATTCTTGTTCTGTTTTGCACACTCCCTCCTTCAGGGGCACTCAAAACAGGCGCGTAAAAATCAGAAGTGGTAAATTGGGGCAGAGAGAAGGATTTCTGCCTTGTGAGCTGAAGTCCTGGCTCGGCCACTGACAAGGGATGTGAGTTTGGGCTGGTTCTCCCTGGCCGTGGGCAGAAGAGGGCAGCTCCTAAGTCCCTGCGCTGTGGCCGTAGGACTTTGTAAGATGAGTGGCCCTCCCTGCTGGGTAGCTGTGTGGAGCAGCGGCTCTGCAACTCAAGACAGTGCATCTGGGGTCCCATGTAATTGCTGTGTGAACTTTTATTCAGGGGTCAATAGCAACACCCTGAGGAAGGCAGAAGTCAGAGTACATCACAGAGAACTACGGAAGCCAAGGGTGTTCCACCGGATCTGGGAGCACTTGGGGTCCACGTCCCTAGGATGTGGGCTGGGCCGAGCCTGGGCCCACCAGCGTGGTCCCCGGGGACTGCACTCACCGCCTGGGCCGTAGCCTCGGAGCCTGCCCTGGCATTAGGGCGAGCAGTCTCCTCCGAGCCCAGTCGAGGGCAGCCTGCCCGGTGTTCTCAAACTGGTTTTTCTGCTCAGTCAGAGGCTGCCGTCTTTCTGTCGAGCAGGGAGGCTGGGACAGCTCCTGGTCTGGAAACCACCAGGGAGCCTGTCCAGGCATGCACGGCCAGTGGCAGGAGCGTGACCAGCCGCGGGGGCCATCCCAAGGCAGCTTGACCCACTCTGTGCCCAAAGTGTGGGAAGCCGGGCGTGGTTTGGGCCTCTGCTCCCAGCGCGTGATGGGGCCTGCTGTTACCTGCCGGCATGTGTCTGTGACACTCATCACCGTGTCCATCTTGGGGATCAGTGTGTTTCCTGCCTCACTCCCAAGAGGAGCAGGAGTCCCGGTTCCTGCGTCATACACACACGAAGTCACTCCCTGTCCACCTGGTGACCTCCTGGAAGGTGGAGAGCACAGGGTCCGTCAGGGAGGCAGTGCTGCTGCCCACCACACCCCTTGGAGCAGGACAACATCCCATCAAATGACTAGCCCCAGGCAAGGGCACCTCAAGTGTGCCTGGAGCATGGAAAGGGTTAGAACAGTGCCTGTAAAGTTTCTCATTTTCGTTTGAGTTCCCATTTACATTTCTTTGTATCTGCAATGTTTGCCAAAATATTAACAAGTTTTTTAATGTGGTGAGATTGCCTATACCTGGTTGTTTTGTTCTGTTAGCATTTTTTTTTTTACAGTGAACATGTAGCTTCTCTCTGAAATCATATGTGTTTTTTAATATTATAAGTGTATGGTTTTGGGTATTATACAATGAAGAAAAAGGGCATTGCATAGACCAGGAGTTCATGAACTACAGCCACAAGGCCAAAGGACTGCCTGTTTTTTTTTTCTTTTTTTTTTGAGACAGGGTCTCGCTTTATAGTTCAGCCTGGCCCTGAGCTCACTATGTAGTCTAGGCAAGCCTCGAACTCAGCAATCCTCCTGTCTCTGCTTCCCGAGTGCTGGGATTACAGGTGTGAGCCACCACGCCTGGCACTGTGGTATGTGGTATTGATTGCTGGTGGGTGTGGGTCTCCATGCACAGCATTGTATGTGGTTACTGGGGATCGAACTCAGGACCTTGCGCTTGTGAGGCAGGTGCCAGAACCACTGAGTTAATCCTCTGGCCCAAGACTGCCTGTTTTTTTTTTTTTTTTTTTTTTTT
>PVIC010003337.1:0-69697 GCA_004025085.1 Thryonomys swinderianus
AAAATTCCTATCCTGGGGCCAGAGGGTTAGCTGAGTGATTCCGGCGCCTGCCTCGCAAGCGCAAGGACCTGAGTTCGATCCCCGGTAACCACATACAATGCTGGGCGTGGAGACACGCCCACCAACAATCAACACCGCATACCACAATGCCGGACGTGGTGGCTCACGCCTGTCATCCCAGCACTCGGGAGGCAGAGCCAGGAGGATCGCTGAGTTTGCGGCGGCTTGCCTGGTCATCATAGTGAGCTCAGGGCCAGCCTGAACTACAAAGTGAGACCCTGTCTCAAAAAAAAAAAAAAAAAAATTCCTATCCTGTCAATTGTCACGTAAGCCTTTGGTTTGGTTATGTCTTTTGGTTATTTCACATTCATACCATTATCAGAATTCTGAAATTCCACAACTGGTGTTTTACAAAGGAGAAGAGATTGCAGCTAAATCTGCTACTGCTTTAGATGTGAATACAGTTGACAATCCAGATTAAGGATTCCTGAAGAATTTCCCTGCCGTTATTTGAGATCATCTCTCTTCTTGATGCATAGATAATTGACTTAAATTATTTCTACAGGAACACATCTGATTAACCAATCAAGGATCCAATGAAGGGTTGGTCATTTCCTCAAAATCATATGTTTATGAGTTAAATCGACTATTTAAGGACATCACCACTTTTTCCTTGGTAGCGGTAAATGACAGAAATGGATTCCAGCCTCCTGTATAGAAAGTTGGCTATCTGACAGTTTCACTGGTAGTTTGCTACCAGAGCCTCGTGTTGCCCCTCCATGTCTTTCTGTAAATTAAAAGTTCTGTAGCTACTTTTAGAGAGTACTGTTATCTCCAAGGTCCACTTGGTCTCTGCTGAATAAGTGGCTATGACCCAATCAACATCTTTTACTGCCCAATATCATCCAAGGGGTATGTCATGGCTGGGCAAGTCTATGAGAGCCCCATACAAAGATGAAATTCACAAAGCTTTTTTGCATTAAGGGAGAAAAAGCCTCAAGTACATTTCAATCATCTCAAAATTGCAGTTATAAACTTACTTTATATAAAGTAGAGGCAGAGAATGGCTGACATTGGAAAGTTAATGGGCAAAAACAGTCAGAGAATAGTGCCCTCCCACCCTTCCACTTGATTCTTTCATTCAGGGTTTCATTCAAGACTGAGAAAATGAGAGTAGCAAAGGGCCAATGAAAACTGCTCTAAACCACAATTTTGGGCAACATGAAAAGCTTAAATAAAAGCAGAGAACTGTTTGGAAAAGAATCAGACCTCTAGAACATTCTCTCCTTAGATGGGAAAACTGAAATGAAGACATCTACTCTGGTGTCATCCTGGTTCTTTAATTACAGGATAATAAAGTCAAGGGCATCAGGCAAAGCGCCAGCCAGGGATTTAAAAACAAAAAGTGATTAATTTTGAGGTAGCAGCCATTCCTTCTGGAGTGAGATGGAATCTCAAAGTTATTTTCATATGCATCTCTAGAATGACTAGTGATGTTGAGCATTTATTCATATGCTTCTTAGCTGGTTTTATTTCTTCCTCTGAAAAGTGTCTGTTCTTTTCAGTTGCCCAGTTTTGAATTGGGTCTTTAAATTTGGGAGGGAGCTGACTTTTTTTTTTTAAGCCCTTTGTATATTCTAGATAGTAGCCTTTTGTCTGAGAAACCACTAGTAAAAATTTTTCCCAGTTTATTGGTTATCTTTTCACTCTGCCCATAGTTTTTTGTTTTTTTTTTTGTTTGGTTTTTTTTTTTTTTTTTTTTTTTTTTTTTTTTTTTTTTTTTTTTTTTTTTTTTTTTTTTTTTTTTTTTTTTTTTTTTTTTTTTTTTTTTTTTTTTTTTTTTTTTTTTTTTTTTTTTTTTTTTTTTTTTTTTTTTTTTTTTTTTTTTTTTTTTTTTTTGCTTTGCAGAAGCTTTTTAATATGATGGGCTCCCATTTGTTGATTCCTTCTGCTAGTTCTCATGCTATAGAGGTTTTGTTCATAAAGTTATTCCCTAACCCAATTTCTCCAAGAGTTCTACCTAACGTGTTTTGCAGAAGGCTTAGTGTTTTTGTTTTAATGTTTAGGTCTCTAATCTACTTTTATTTTAGTTTAGTACACAGTAAAATATATAGATCTACCTTTAGTCTTTGGCAGGTTAAAGCCCAGTTTTTCCAGCACCATTTATTAAAGAGCTTGTCTTTCCTCCATTGAGGATATTTGGCTCCTTTGTCAAAGATGAGGTGACATAGTGTATTGAAGTTGATTCTGGATCTTCTAGTCTATTCCACTGGTCTTCTAGTCTGTTACTTTTCAGCACCATACCATTTTAATCACAGTGGGTTAGTAGTAAATCTTCAAGTTGGGGATTGTGATATCCCCTACCGTGTCTTTGTTACCTAAAATTGCTTTTGCTATTCTAGGTCTCCTGTGGTTCCAGATGAAGTTTTGGATTATCTGTGAAATATACTCTTGGGGTTTCAATTGGTATTGCATTGAACCTGTATAGTAGTTGTGGGAGTATAGTTATTTTGACAATGTTAGTCCTTTCTATCCAGTAACAAGGTATGTCTTTCCATTTGCTGATATCCTTTTTAATCTACTTTTCAGAGTGTTGTAGTTTTCAGAGTAGAGGTCTTTCAGCTCCTTTGATAGATTGATTCCTAGATATTTCATGTTTTTGGAAAGGGATTGACTCTTCAATTTCTCTTTTTTATTTGTGTATAAAAAAAGGATATAGGGCCGGAGGGTTAGCTCAGTGGTTCCGGCGCCTGCCTCACAAGCGCAAGGACTTGAGTTCGATCCCCGGTAACCACATATAATGCTGGGCGTGGAGACACGCCCACCAACAATCAACACCGCATAGCACAATGCTGGACATGGTGGCTCACGCCTGTCATCCCAGCACTCGAGAGGCAGAGACAGGAGGATTGCTGAGTTTGCGGCAGCTTGCCTGGGCACCATAGTGAGCTCAGGGCCAGCCTGAACTGCAAAGCGAGACCCTGTCTCCAAAAAGAAAAAAAAGGATACATACTTTTGAGCATTGACCTTGTATCCAGCTGTTACTAAATTTGCCAATTAAGTCTAACAGTCTTTTGGCTGAGTTTTTTGGATTTTCTATATAGAGTATCATGTTATCAGCAAATAATAACAGTTTAACTTATTTTCCTGTTTCTTTCCTTTTATTTCTTTATCTTGTCTAATTGTTGTTGCTAATGTTTCCAACACTACATTGAACAAGAGTGGTGGTAGTGGACATCCTCATCTTGTTCTTGATCTTAGTATGAAAGGTTTCAGTTTTTGATCATATAAAATGATACTGGTGTTGGTTTCTCAAAAATAGCTTTTTTTTTTTTGTTTTAGGTTGAGATAAAGTCTATTTATCCCAATTTCTGTAGGGTTTTGATCATGTATGGGTGTTGGATTGTGTCCAATGCTTTTTTCTGCATCTATTGAGACGACTACATGGCTTTATCCTTGAGTCTGTCAAAATTAACCAGCAATAAATGCTGGTCAGGCTGTGGGGAAAAAGAAACCCTTCTGCACTGTTTGTGGGAATGTAGACTGGTGCAACTATTGTGGAGATCAGTGTGGAGATTCCTCAAAACACTTGGATTATAGATCCCATTTGACCTTGCTATTACTCTGCTAGGTATACACATGAAAGAGTTAAGCGATTCATATCACAAAGACATTTGTGCACTCATGTTCGTAGCAGCTCAGTTTGTGACAGCTAAATCTTTCAAACAACCCAAATGCCCATCACCTGAAAACTGGGTAAAGAAGATGTGGTTTTTCTATAAAATGGAGTATTCCTCTGCCATAAAGAATAAGTTTGAATCACTTATACTCAAATGGGTGTACCTTCAGGATATACTCATAAATGAAATAAATAAGTCATGGATGTATAAATATCATCTATTTTCTCTGGTATGAGAAACTGAAGATGTAAATAAATTCTAGAATTTTTGACAGATATCATGAAATAAAAAATACTCAAAGGGAAATGGGTTGTAGAGGTAACAAGGGGAAAGAAAAATATGATGGTAATAAAAAAAGGGAAACAAAGCTTATGTGTATAGTGGGCATGAGGTTGTACAGTAGGTAGAAGAATGGGAAAAAATGAGAATTAAATCATGTCATATGCTGGTACAAATTCTCAATATTATGTGTGATCATGATGTCTATATTTAACGTACCAATACAGATTCAAATTTTTAAAAAGTTACTAATGCAAAAAACAAAGAAAAAGAAAAGAAACAGCCAATTAAAATATTCTTGCTTTGGGAAGTAAGAAATCTGTGAAGTTAGGCATCTCCTCCTGAGACCACTCATACCTCTCCTGTAGAACCTCAAATCGGCACCAGAGTTTTAGCTTTGTGATGTGTTTCAGATCACCTTTTTTAGTGAAAAATTCCTTGGAATATTCTCCTGCCACAGTCAGCTTGTGATGCACCGTCTCCATAAGTTCTATGATTAATGTGATATAATCTTCATCACAGGTGTACTTTTCTCCTGAATGAGGTTCACATAATCTCCTGTGGCTATTTCAAAGGCCATGCATGCTGTGCTCCAGATACCAGCTGAGGCATTATAGCCAGAAAATATCAGAACTTTCAGGGAGTGATACCGCCTTGTTTGAGTATCTTCGGTGAAATGTTTGTGTACCCAACAGGCATTTCCAAGATCAGTAATCTTCACTTGGAGTTTTTCTGCATTTTTTGCCTCCAGGGGATTAAGAAGAAAATTTCTAGCAGTGGATTCTCCTTTGTTGTTCTCTTCCTCCTGTTGCTCCTCTTCAGAAGGGATCTCTGCCCAAATGGTTTCTTGAAGTTGGCTGATGTCCTTTTTACAGAGTGACTGGCCCCCAGCTGCAGAAGACCAGCCCACCATGGGATCTGACACCTCAGAAGTCCCAGACGTACAAGAGTTTATTTCTTGAGATGTGCTGCTGTTGCCATTTGGAGAGCTTAGGAGACTTCTTTCCTGCTTCAAATTTTGGACATCACAGTCATTAACATTATGGACATCCTCTTCACTGTAGATGTTTCTTAACTACTGTTCTCAGTATAATTACTATCTTTAATTACTCCACAATTAATTTCTATTGCACCACCCTCTATACCACACTCCATAAGTGTCTGATTCTAATCAATGGGACTTGACCCTTCAAATTTTTCTGGAGTCATTTTATTAGGTGGATTATCTATCAAGGGTCTTTCAATAGGACTCTGTGATTCTTCTTGCTCATTAGGTCGTTTTTGCTCAAGGACCAACTCTTTCTCCATTTTCTGCATTTTCTTCTCCGGTTATTCTGCCTGGAGCTTCTTTTTCTTCTTAATCTTTGACATTTTGTCAGCTGCTTTAGGTTGGGGAGCAGTACTGACTGTAGACCCAGAAGTTGGGAGAGGTCCAGATCACTCCCACTCTGTTGTTTCTGTGGCCATTTTCCAGATGTATTGTTCATTCACTGACAACAAGATGTTTTCTGGTTTAATGGCAGTGTGGATGATGTGGCACTTGGTGTGTAAATAATCCAGACCCTGCAACACTTGTTGAATAATTTTTTTGACACAAGCCAGTGGAAGCCCCTGAAAGTTGGACTCGATGATCCACTTGCACAGATGATGCTGCAGAACTTCAAATATCATGCAGATATGTATTCCATTATTTCCTGATATTTTAAAGTCATCCAGTACTTGAAAAACCACATCACTATTTGGATCACTGGGGTCTGAACTGGGAACTCATTTCAGCAACCAGATTTCATCTAGTGCTGTTTCTGTATAAGGTTTCGCTCTTGTAACTACTTTCATTGCCACAAACTTCTTTTCCTGAGTATCCCATGATAACCACACTGCTGAAAAGTTCCCCCAGCCCAACTTCCAGATCACATGATATCTGCCAGTGAACAGATCGCCAATTTTAACAAGATGATAATAACCTCCTTCACAGTAGTCACTGGGATCTTCCTGCTCATCATCACTGTATCCCAGAATCTCCTCTTCCTGTTCCTGTAGAGCACTCTCAGAATAGGGAGCAGTGCCGTGGTGCTGAGTTTCAGTTTTCCTTTGATCTTTGCCCTTCGTGGCCTTAGTACTTTTCTTTAGGGGCTGAATCGCAAGCACATTTTGCTCCATGGCGGCAAGACCAGTAACCTGCAAGTAATGCACAGGCAAGGCCAGGGGCCTGCGCATTCCAAATTCTAATGCGTAGATGGTAACACTCCCAGTGTGCTGTTCACAAGATGCGTCTGCACTCCCTTTGAACCTTGTAAAGTCAGCAAGGTCTTAAGTCTCACCTCAGATGTAATAACTGAGAAAGTTGGGTGGTTAGCCCAAATATGCGTGTTCAAAATGCTCAATTACGACTAAGGTTCACCAAAAGTAGGTATGTGCTATTTATAGAAAGATAAGTTTTAGGTCAGTGCAGCTAAATGAAAACTGAAGCAGGAAATGAGAAGCAAGTGAAATGTTTCTCAAGTAACAGTCAACTATTTGCTTAGTCTGCAGGATACAGCTTCAAACCAGGATCTGGTGCTGAGAGGACACTGTGGCCATCTTGCTTCCTCAGGTTTTGTATCATATACATTCCCTGTGGGCTCCCATATTACATGCCATTAATTCTTCTTTTGAACTAGCTCTTCCTTGTACCTTTTCTTTTTTTCCCCACCACCTCCTGCCTAATAATAGCCTGATAAACTCCCACCTGGCTTAATGCAAATGTTTTCCGACTCAGAGCTCCGCCACCAGACTCCCCACCTCCAGATCTCTTTCCTGCTGAGCATGACTTTTAAAGACATACTGTTTCCTACACCGAAAAAAAAAGTCAAAACTCTTCAGTTCAGTCCCAAAATTTTCCTATTTTTAATTATCATTTCACCTCTCACAATCCAATTTATAAGTCTCCACTTCTGTTAATATGCTTCTGCCTTAGTTTTCTTTAAGGCATAGGTTACAAAGACATTCATAATATGATTCCAGAATAAAAGTAGACTGGTTTTGCAATTTATTTAAGAAAGTAAATTTATGGAAGAGGTAGGAATAAAGGATGGGAACTGAGCAAAACTATACTACCAGAAAAAGATTCCTTGCCTCAATTGCTGGGACAAAATCACTTGTTATGGTTTGACCATGCATAGAATCCCCCAAACATTCGCATGTTAAAGTCTTGGTCTCCAGGTGGCACTATTGTAAGGTGTTATGGACCTTTAAGAAGTAGGATCTCATGAGAACTGTTAGGTCATTGGGAACATGCTGATGACAGGGCCTGTGTGACTGTGACCTATTTGCACTTTCTATTTACTAGCTCATGATATATGTGGTTTGCTCTACTGTGTCTCCTGGCATGATATGCCAGCCTCAAGACAGGCACAGGGGGATTCTGAGAGTTACAATAAAATATCTAGAACTATGAGCTAAATAGGCTTTTTTAGTTTATAAATTAATTGTCTCAGATATTTTATTACAGAAATGTGAACATGAGTAATATAGGCAATTAAAGGTCAGTCTTCTTGGGACTCCCCACACAAGCACTAGTATTTAGTGGTTGTGAATCTAAAGGAAAATAGTTATCATTTTAAATCTGCTCATTTAAACTGAATGTTTTTCTTTACTTCAAAAGTTACAGACAAATACCAAGTTGGACCATCTGGCATCTGGACAAAATCAACTTCAAGTACTAATTAAGCTCAAACAGCCTGGACCATTAATAGAGATGGAATTACTGCTCAAGTTAATAAAAAAAAGGGGGCATTTTCCAGTGTTACAAAATATGCTTTTCAAAAACATGCTACTCAGTTATTTAAGAATTTTTACTAGTGAGAATATGGTTTCATTTACTATTATTTTTTCATCCTCAATAATTACAACTCAATACTCATTTTGAATTGGGTAAGAAAACATGACAGAGGCCTAAGTATTTGGCAACACAAAATTGAACAATTTATCAATTTTTGCTAGAGCAAAAAATACCATTTATAAAGACCAGACAGTCTTTATGTGAAAAATTTTAATAGATAGCATTTATATATGAATTATAGGTAAAAATAAAAAATAGGTATACAGAAAGTGACTTTTCTATTCATACCTCTGGGGCTAATTCACAAAACCTAATCTTTAGAATATCCAATGAACATACCATAAAATGTCAGGCATGGTGGCTCACGCCTGTAATATATATATTGACTTTAATTTGAAGTCCTAAGGAGGGAATTTAAAGTTGACTGAACATGCTTTAAAATATGATATGAGTATCACATCAAATATGTTTAACAATTCTAATTTGTCATTGAAAACAGTATTTTATACAGGTGCCGTTTCACTTATAAATCTAGAATATAATAAGGTTACCCAAGTTTGACTCTGAAAATGTAGACATCTATTAAAATGAAAGGAAAGGGCTGGGGGATTTAGCTCAAGTGGTGCTGTGCATTTCATCATGGATTCATCATGCTGAAGATCATGGAGTTGTAACCTTCATTATCTCTTTCTAGAATACCCCTCAGAACATTTTTTCAGTGCTGGTTTGGAATTCAGGAAGTTCCTCAGGTGTTCTTTGTCTTGGAAGTACCTTATGTCTCCATCAATTTTGAAGATAATTTGGCAGAATACATCATTGTGGCTCAAACTGAGATCCCTGGACCTTATGTGGGTTTGAACTCTGACACTGTTACAGGAAGCCTCTAGTTGGAGGCAGCTTCTGTCTGTGCTGAGTTCCGAGTTCATTTGGCCCCTTTCCAAGATGGCTACTGGCTTATTGGTTTCACCTGGGGGATGTCTAAATGCCAACAACTCACTACCCACTGAAATCTGCTATGTCTACGGCTTGCTATATTGGTGTATTTCTTTGCAGAGCCATTTGGGGGTCGCCAGAAGTCACAATTTGACCACAGGTTCAAACCACCCTTCCCCCACAGTAAATTCACTATCTGGTGGGAGGTGTGGCCTATTACCTTCTTCCGTAGGGATTCTCTTTGTTCTACCTGTGGCTTCAATTTTCACTTCAGATCTTTCTTGGGACCTGGGGACCCACGAGCTTTTTTTTTTTTTTTTTTTTTTTTTTTTTAAAGCAGGGTCTCTGTTTGTAGTTCAGGCTGGCCTTGAAATATTGATAATCCTATTGTCTCTGTCTCCGAAGTGCAGGGATTACAGGCACAGGTCACCACTCCTGACCCCACTTCCCTATTTCATTTTTAGATTTGAACTTTTATTAGTACATTTTATATACATATCATGATCACAGGCAATATTTTAGTATATGTGCTGCTGAAGTGAGCACAGATCACACGCAATGTTGAGAATTTGTACCAGTATATTACATACTTCTCGTTTTCCCATTTCCCTGCCCACCCTGCAACCCCACAGCCCCCTACATACATAAGCTTTGATTTCCTCTTTTTAACCATCACATTTTTTCTTTCCCCTCATTACTTACCCCTACTGCCCTTTTTCCCTTTGAATATATTCTATTTCATAATATCTGCATACATTCTAGGAACTCATTTATATCTTCAGTTCCTCATACCAGAGAAAAGAGATGATATTTATACATCTGCAACTTATTTATTTCACTTATGAGTATGTTCTTCAGGTATGCCCATTTGAGTATAAATGACTCAAACATATCATTCTTTATGGAAGAGTAATACTCCATCTTATTAAAAATACACATCTTCTTCATTTAATATCCAGTTGATGAGCATTTGGGTTGTTTCCAAGATTTAGCTATCACATGGGTACACATATGTCGTCTCTGTGATGTGTCTATTTTAATTCTTTTGTGTATATACCTAGCAGGGGACTAGCAGGTTCGAATGGGATCTCTAATCTTAGCTTTTGAGGAATCTCCACATTGATGTCCACAGTGATTTTACCTCCCTACACTCCTACTAAGAGTAAAGAAGGGTTTCTTTCTCTCTATAGTCTCGCCAGCATTTATTACTGGTAAATTTCAAGATAGCAGCTATTCTGTATGGAGTGAAATGAAATCACAGTGCTGTTTTCATCTGCATCTCTCAATTGACTAGTGATGTTGAACGTATCTTCATATGCCTCTTAGCTGCTTTTACTTCTTTCTCTGAAAAGTTTTGGTTCATTTCAGATGCCCATTTTTGATTTGGGTCTTTAAAATGGGGGTGAGGGCCAGGTTTTATAAAAGCTTTTTTATATATTCTAGCTAGTAGCCCTTTGTCTGAGAAACCACTGGTTAATTTTTTGCCCCAGTTTTTTGGTTGTCTTTTCAATATCTTGGGAGTATCCTTTGCTGTCCAGAAGCCCTTTAATAGGCTGAGATTCCCATATATTGATTACTTCTGCTTGTTTTCGTGCTATAGAAGTTTTTGTTCATAAAATCTTTCACTAAGCTAGTGTTTCCAAGAGTTCTACCTCAACTATTTTGCAGCAGATTTAGTGTTTCTGTTTTAATGTTTAGTTCTCTAATCTGCTTTGATTTTAGTTTAGTGCATAGTGAAAGAGATAGGTCTAGCTTTAGTCCTTGGCCAAGTTAAAGCCCATTTTTTCCACCACTATTTGTTAAACAGGCTATCTTTCCTCCATTGGGAATATCTGGCTCCTTTGTCAAAGATTAGGTGACATAGTGTATTTGGAATTGACTCTGAATTTTCTAATCTGTTCCACTCGTCCTCTGGCCTGTTTTTTTTTTTTTTTGTTTTTTTGAGACAGGGTCTCGCTTTGTAGTTCAGGCTGGCTCTGAGCTCACTATGTAGTCCAGTCAAGCCTCAAACTCAGCAATCCTCCTGTCTCTGCCTCCGGAGTGCTGGGATTACAGGCATGAGCCACCATGTCCAGCACTGGTCTGTTATTTTGCCAGTGCCATGCAGTTTTTTTTTTTTTTTTATCACAATGGCTTTGTAGCATAGTTTCAAGTTGGGGATTTTGACATCCCCTGCCATGTCCTTGCTGCCTAGAGTTGCTTTTGCTATTCTAGGTCTCTTCTGGTTCCAGATGAATTTTTGTATTATTTTCTCTAGATATGTGAAATATACTGTTGCAATTTCAATTGAGATTGCACTGAATCTGTATAGCAGTTGGGGGAGTATAGCCATTTTGATGATATTGTTTCTTTCTACCCAGGAATAAGGGATATCTTTCCATTTTCTGGTATCCTCTTTAATCTCCTTTGTTCAGGGTTTTCCCAGGAGTGGTCTTTCACCTACTCTTTAGATTGATTCCTAGATATTTCCTTTTTCTAATTTTTTTTTATTTTTTTGATGCTTATTGCAAAAAGAATTGACTCTTCAATTTCTCTCAGTGAGTCTGTATTTTGTGTATTAAGTAACTATTAATTTTTAAACATTGACCATGAATCCCACTACATTACTAAATTTACCATCTTGGTCTATCAGTCCCTTGATTCCTTCGCTTTTTATCCCAGTGCTGTAACACTGACCCTCAGAGAGGGCTGCTCTCTGCTACTCATCACTGCACCATCTTCCTGGGAGTCTCACATAGTTTCTCTTACATGAGAAACACAATATGTAAATAATAAAAAGAGGAAAATAGAAAATGGGTAATAAGAAACAGAGATCAACCTTTTTCAAGGGGAATTTAGAGAAGGAAGGAGGAACACAAAATGGTAATAAATAGAATTAAGTTCAATATATGCACAAAGCAACTTCCCAAGATGGTTGCATTCATTACTCATCACAGATAGTTACTAATAGTGAATTAAAATAAAAATAGGGAAGCTGCACTGCTCATTTCAACTCAGTGGTAAATATAAAATAAAAGGTAAAATATTATCTCAAGCGAAAGACCAAACAAGATGTCCTACTTGTAATCACCATGAGTAAGCCATGTTTTTCTATTCATATATTATTCTTCTCCTAATATTAATTTCCTCTCCCCCTAAATGAGTTAAACATAACAAAAAAGAAATTGTATGATTATGATAAAAGCAAAGCAAACTGACTCATAAAATTTACTTCCCAGGAAATTAACAGAACTCTGAGATTTACCCACAGGTAATTAATTACAGAGTACTTGCTGGGATATTTTACAAGAGTATTAGGACACCAAAATTGGTGGGTGAAGAGGTTGAACTGGTACCTTGTTTGTTGTAGATGTATGGGTCTTGAAGTCAGATAAAAGTATTCAAATTTATTCATTCATTTATTTATTTATTTTTTGAGACAGGCTCTCACTTTGTAGTTCAGGCTGGCCCTGAGCTCACTATATAGCCCAGGCAAGCCTCTCACTCAGCAATAGTCCTGTCTCTACCTCCTGAGTGCTGGGATAACAGGCGTGAGCCATCATTCCCGGCACTATGGTATGTGGTATTGATTGCTGGTGGGCGTGAGTCGCCACAGTCAGCATTGTAGGTGGTTACTGGGGATCGAATTCAGGACCTTTCACCTTCGAGGCAGGCGCCAGAACCACTGAGGTAAATCTCCGGCCCTCAAATTTGTTGTTTTATGAAGTTTGTTTTGCTATTCTGTCTTTTACCGTTTTATATATATTTGAATATTATTAATTTAAAGGAGAAAATGCCTGTTGGGATTTGATTTTCATTGAGATAAATTTATAGATAAACTTGGATGGAACTGACATAGTCACAATATTAGTTCTGCTCACCCCCAGTAACATAGTACAATATCATGTTTTTATGCCTTCTTTCATTTATCTCAGCAATATTTTACAATTTTAGTATAAAATTATTGTACATATTTTGTTCAATATACCTCTAAAATGTTTCTGTTTGTTATGCTGTATCAAAAGATGGTACCCTTAAAATATTACTGTGCAGGAACTCATTGCTTGTAGATTGATTATGAACCTGGAATTTTGCTAAAATCCACTTCAATTTTCACTACAAATTAGTATCCAAGAAGAAATTCTAAACATAAATAGTATGTGACAACACAGAGGGATTACAATGTGTCCATTGTGACAGTATGAATGTAGTGTCTTAACAATGCAGACCTTGTCCGAGAATGAAAAGACAGTGAGTTTTCTCATTGTCTCAAACCACTTGTTAATAAAATCCAAACAGAAACATATTTTCCTTTGATTGCTGAAAATATGGAGTGAATCATTTGAAGTGCAACAGCTGTTTTTCCAAAATGTCACAGCTAATAGTTGTAAAGAGATTTAACCAAATCAGTGTATATATTGATTAGATCTTATGAAGTTCTCATATCAAAATCAATAATATGGAAGCCAGTGTATACAATATCCACGCTCAAAACTAACTTATAAAGAAAAGAGACAAGGAAAGTACACCACTGACTAGTTGAATTTGAGCTGAGGCTAAAATACCAGGATCATTCTAGAGAAACATACATAATAGTTACCTTATTCCTTCTCCCCCTCCTCAGTTCTTTCTTTCTTTCTGGGGTTACTCATCATATTAGTCCACAGAATAATCATCTATAACAAGGAAGTGTCTATTTTCCAATCATTTCTATGATATGTAAGAAGAAATCATTTCCAAGATTGCATCCTGAATTGTAGCTTTTCTACAATGCATAGACAGATATAGTTTAGGTAAAATAGAAAAGCACTATGCCGACCTTTAAATTTTAACTATATGTAAAAAAGAACATAAATGTTTCTTAAGTTGGCCCTCACATATAGGGTTACCAGTAAAATATATCTCAATAAGGAATTTTCTTCAAGTTTTTTTCTCCATTCATTCTATGAATTACATCATAAGGAGGTACTTGCTGTTACTACTTGGCTGGCTGTAACTGCAAGCCCCGCTTTACAAAGAGTAAACCTCTGAAATCTAAAGTTGTTATACAACCTTATCAAAGATATACCATGATAATTACAACTATAACATCTGCCACACATTTCCTGTCTTTATTTTCACCCTGCTCTCACTTTGAAACAAAACAGCAGTGACTTGGCAAAGTTTTGGTTACCTTTCAAGATTCAATGGCCTACTTGATCACTAGCTCAAGAGGTAAGATAAAAGGTCCATTTGGGGAATTGGTATTTTATTCGATTTGGGCTGCCATAAGAAACTACCATAGATTCAGTGGCTTACAAAATGAAAATGCATTTTCACATTTAAAAAAAAATCCAGATTGGAGGCAAAACTTCTTGATCATTGTTTCAGCATAGTAGGATTCTGCTGAGGGCTTTCTTCTTAGTGTCCAGAGAACAACTTCCTCTATGTTTTCAAAATGCCTTTCCTCCATTCCTTTACATGCAGAGAGAAACAACAAGTTGTCCAATATACCATTTTAGAAGACTTTCTGCTTCTGACAGTTACATATTTTTCTCTTGCCTATAAAATATCTTTTTGTTATTATGCTCATTAGCATTTCATGATAGAATTTACTTCTCATTTCTGTGTTCCTTGTTGAAGATAAAAAAATACAAGAATCACTGGTGTGGCAACTTTATAATAAAAGTCTTTAATGACTTTAACATGCATCTTGGTACCTACCAAGAGCAACTGAAATAGCACACTATGATTTCACTAAGAGATTGAATAAGAATTTCATATTTTGACTCTACATTGTAAACTATATTTTCAAATTTAGAAGAGCAATCAAACTAATATACATATTTCATATTCAATCACTATAAGATCAAAGGTGATTGGCAAATTATGTTAAAGTAAGTTCTATCAATTCTAACCCTTTTTCTACTTGAAGGATACAAATGTCCCAATATCTTCTTTCAGTTTACTTTATTTCTTAATATACACAGTAATAGAATCCTTATATTAAAAGCTCCCTCAAAAATACTTCTTTCTCTAAATCTACAGCCTTCTCCAAATCTAAATGTATATTCTGTATACTACCTTATCTTCAAAGTAGAGAAAGCAATCCTCAAGCAAATTACTTAGATCATGATATGAATCCCTCTCCCTCCCGTTTCCTGAACAGGTTTAACTCAACATCTAACATTTCATCATATATTTAGTAAGTCTTCTCTGCTAGGGCCTTCCAAAACTCAATGTGTTTGTCAATATTCTTTGCTCTACTCAATATATATATATTTTTTTCTTTTTTTTGAGACAGGGTCTCGCTTTGTAGTTCAGGCTGGCCCTGAGCTCACTATGTAGCCCAGGCAAGCCTCGAACTCAGCAATCCTCCTGCCTCTGCCTCCCAAGTGCTGGGATTACAGGCATGAGCCACCATGTCCGGCATTTTTTTTTTTTTTTTTGAGACTAGGTCTCACTTTGCAGTTCAGGCTGGCCCTGAGCTCACTATGTAGCCCAGGCAAGCCTGGAACTCAGCAGTCCTCCTGCCTCTGCCTCCTGAGTTCTGGGATTACAGGCGTGAGCCACCACAACCGGCACTGTGGTATATGGTATTGATTGCTGGTGGGCATGAGTCACCACTCCCAGCATCATATATGGTCACCGGGATCGAACTCAGGACCTTGCGCTTGCGAGGCTTGTGAGGCAGGCACCAGAACCACTGAGCTAAACCTCCGGCCCTCTACTCAATATTTTTGAAAAATTAGTCTACACCCATACCATTTTGAATGTGCCCAATCTTGTCAATATTTTTAAAAAACTTAAATCATCTTTTTCACACTTTTTCTCTCCCACATACCATCCTACTTTGTTCTTACACACCGTCCAACTTCTATGTTATTCCTTTGTCCTTCTCCACATGATTTAATCTAGTATAAACTCCTTTTCAACAAATGATATCTTATTAAAGTGATACAATCC
Organism: Thryonomys swinderianus; assembly: GCA_004025085.1. Lineage (NCBI taxonomy): Eukaryota > Metazoa > Chordata > Mammalia > Rodentia > Thryonomyidae > Thryonomys > Thryonomys swinderianus. The sequence goes on from PVIC010003337.1 coordinate 15,637, forward strand.
TGTGGAGTCAAACCTATGTCTCAGGAACAATTGTCATTCTTCTTATAACCATACTGATGTTTTGTACTGTAATGTTAGTGCTTCTAATTTGCCTTCCATTTTTAAGGATACTACATCTTTGGCTTCTCTTCAACCTGATCTTTCCCTTCCAAAATAATAATACTGGAGCTTCCTAGGGATCAGTCCTAGGCCATTAACTTATCTTGTAGCCTTTCCCCCATATGATTTTTGCCAGCCTTTTGATCTCAATTACCCTGTTCATGTGGATAATTCTAAAATGTATACCTCTAGCACAGATTTGTGCTCTCTACTCCACAAATTCAACTATTTATTCAACACTTTACTTTGATGAGACATTTTACTAAACATGTTAAAAATTCAACCCATATCACTTTTACCTCCTGATCACAATCTACCTCTGTAGGTTTTATTATTATTATTATTATTATTATTAATTATTATTTCAGTAGTGCACCATCATCATTGTTCTGCATGGCAAAAATCCAGGAACATCTATCAAATCTTCTCCTGTCCATTCCCCCAAAGATGTCTTATTCATGTTATATTCAGACAAAATTCATATCCACCTGTTTCCACTGCTCTTGCTGCAACTGAAACTATATATCTCCCCCAAGAAACCTGAAGCAGCCTATTTTAGCTCATATTTACCACTGCTTCATTACAATTTGTTTCTCTGCAGCACACAAGAGATCTTTTCATATGGAAAATCTGGTCATCCTTCCCCTTACTTTCCAAAAATTTCTTAATATTTCCTGGAGAAAGAATGAACTTACTTCAATTGGTTATTACTAATAAAGTTACACCAAAGTTAGTAAGTCACATGGGCTACTGTCAGCTGAAAGAAATCATCATCCCTTTACATAGAAAGAGAAGGGATTATTCACAGCCAACACTTCTCATAACTCAGCTGTTCAGTCAGGAGCCCCTGTGGACCTCTTATTCTACTATGCTTTGCTTGACAGCTATTCAACTGTTTTCCTTAAGAGAGATAATTGATTTTTATTGGGATTAATGTAACAGTGACAACTGAATGGGCCACATATTTAGTTTTCCTTCTGAAAGCTGAGAACTATAGTAACAGGTAGGACATAAACTACTTCCTGCCACCTAAGGATTGCCTTCGCTTCAAATTCTAGCACCAGTATCTCCAAGAAATATAAATGATCCACAGTGAGTGACTAAATTCATTTACAGTGTTTGCACTGTATTATATGACAACAGCACTAGTCTTTCAGGGTCTTTTTATTGTGTGTCCTTTCTTTCCTATTGTTTGTTCTTCATTGTTTTTCCTTTTCTTTGAATGGATTCCATATATACATTGTATATGAATCCCAGTATGTGCAATTAAGAATGTAAATGCCAACCATGAAAATAATGACAAAAACTTAGAATACACAGAGAGAAATTCCCCGCCTTTGTGCTTTGTTTACATAGTTGCTGGTTTGAATTGACTTTCTGGGAATTAATTCTATAAACCTGTTGTATATGACATTGACTTTTGAGGTCCCTAAGCATTATGGTTAACCATAAGTAAACTGAACCAAAAGTGAACTTTGTTTTTCTTCTTTTTAAAATTTATACTCTTTTGTCTATATTTTAATATCATTTCCAACTAATCACCATATTGCCTCATTTCTGTACTTAGTAGTTTCAAAGGGACCTTGACTATCACTTTACTCACTCTTTACAGTTGAATTTTGTGTATCTATCTACGGCTAGAGAATGTGATCTTTGAACATCATATTACATGATGGTAAGATTATATGGATGAGAAATATAATACAACAGAAACCCAGTAAGGTAAACCAGGGAAGTAGATTCACACTTGAGGACAAGTTTTGTGCTAGGATCAATTAAGTAGGGCATTTTAAAGAAATAAATTGATAATTTAACTACATGTTAAAGGAGATAGAGATGTTTCACATGAATACATCTGTCAGAATATCACTTTTAAGAGAAGGTAGAGATTAGAAAGTAACACAACATAAATTTCTAGATTGTTAGTAATACTCTAAAATCTCAATGACCTGTACTTTCCACTGCTTGTGTGTGTACAGGCATGTGAATATACATACATTCAATTTCCAAAGTTTTTTTTTTAATATGACAATAATTCTGAAGTGAGAACTTTCTAACCAAGACTGTCTTATGTAGACAGCTATGTAGGGTTATTTGTTTTAACTCTGTGTTCTTTTCAGTCTGTTTGCAATGTTCAAATTTTCTAGCTCTTACAGTTCAGAGTGAACAGTAAGTGAGTTTACCAGGTTTGTTGAATTATTGTAAAAAAAAAACTATAAAATACACAGTAGTAAACCTACCCAGATACAATAAGTTCATGAATCAAAGTAGATTCTCTGCCCCATAAGATAGCCTGAACAAAGGTCAATGATAAGAACCACTTACCTGAGTTCAGGAAAAATGTTTTTATTGGACCTAAATACTTCAATGCCTTCTTCTACCAGTGAAGAAAGAGTAAAATTACAAGAAGCACAAAAGTTTGTAAAAATTTAGAATCTCAACACATTGTAGAGGTGATTAACCTTAAATCTTTCATTTCTTTTTTTTTTTTTTTTTTGAGACAGGGTCTCGCTTTCTAGTTCAGGCTGGCCCTGAGCTCACTATGTAGCCCAGGCAAGCCTTGAACTCAGCAATCCTTCTGCCTCTGCCTCCCGAGTGCTGGGATGACAGGCATGAGCCACCATACCCGGCAATCTTTCATTTCTTAAGCAAAGAGAAGCCACAAATTTAATCAATGTGTGTGTTTAAGGACTGTCCTGCTGTGAACTAGCTATCCATATAGAATTAGACCTCAAGCCTCATAATTCCCATGTCAGGACTTTCTTTTGATGGGTCAATGTGTATATTTTCTATGTGGTTGTACCAGATTTTTCTTTGATAACAAAAAGTTTTATTTATCATCGAAATTTCTTATTAATTGCCCTTAATATAACCCCTTCAAAACTGCTTTGTAACCATTTCATCTATTCGAATGTGTACATCTCAGCTATAAAATATTTGTTTCATTCATTAGTTGATATTATTGAGGTTCTACTCCAAATTATAGACTGGAACTTATATTTGGTATTTAGTAATAAAACAGATTAATGTTATGCATCCTTGTAGTACTTTAGACCAGATGAAAGAAACGAATAGATACTAATATAGTTATCCTAATATAAGTGAATGTAATAAAGAGTTTCACTGCATTTTTAAGGTCATGCTTCTAACAGCGAAAGATGCAAGTGTTCCTTTCCCCTTCTTGCCCTAAATCTTGGCAAGAAGATTAGAAAATCCCATACTTCCTCCTTTGATAACTCTAAAGAAAGACAATCCAACAACTAAATGGCAAAGATAAATTAAAATAAAATGTATTAATAGCTTTAAAGTAAATATTTTGCCAAAGAAAAAATGATATTAAGGACATGAACAGATGCATATCATTAGTAATTAAGTACATACAAATAATAACTACAATGAAATATCACTTTACACATTCAAGGATGATTATAATTAAATATACAAGTAACAAATGTAAATTAAATCATGTCATGTACTGGTACAAATTCACATTATTGAGTGTGATCATGATGTGCATATACAATATACCAATAAAGATAAAAATAAACTAAAACATAAAAAAAATTAAAAAAATAAGTTAGGATGAGTAACATGTAGAGAAATTAGAACATTCATATGTTGCTGATGGGAACTTAAAGTGGTATAACCACTATGGAAATCACTTTGGCAGGTTTTCAAGAAGTTAATCATCAAATTCCTAGTTTTATATCAAACACTTGAAAACAGATTCAGATAATTCTATGTCAACATCCATTGTTACATTATTTATAATAACTAAAGATAACACCCAAGTGTTCACCAATAGATGAATAGGCAAAATGTACTACAGAAATAGAACAGAATATTATTCTGACACATTAAGTAAAGGGAAATAAACATGACTCTACTTTTTTTTTTTTTGAGACAGGGTCTTGCTTTGTAGTTCAAGCTGGCCCTGAGCTCACTATGTAGCCCAGGCAAGCCTCAAACTCAGCAATCCTCCTGCATCTGCCTCCTGAGTGCTGGGATTACAGGCCTGAGCCACCATGCCTAGCTCTATTTTTTTTTTTTGGAATAAGTAGCCTATGTAAATTTATAGAAGCAGAAAAAAATTAGAGATTACAAAATTTTGGAAGAAGGGGGAAAAGGAATTTGCTGTACAGTGAGTACAGAGTTTCTATTTGAGTGTTTAAAAACTTGGAAATGATAAATTCTGATGGTGGCACAATATTGCACAGGTAATTAATGCCACAGAATTGTGGACTTAAAATTGTTAATGTGTCAAGTGTTACAGTGCACACATTTTTCCATAATATACAGTTGTAACAAACACAAACTTATAATGGATTTATATCCTAATAAACACTTTCTACCACTTTGAGGTGAATAACTAGGTAAATAAATGTGTTTTCAAAATCTTTGGCTTCTTAATTAAAAGATGTTTTCCCAATGTACATAGGAGTCCAAACACAAAATATGCAGGATTTGGAATATCAAATATATCTAATTCTTTAAAATACATAAATTACTTCATGCAGAGATGCTTAATCTAAGGAAGGTTGACAGTTAAATAAAATATATTGAAAAACACCTAAGTCTCAGAAAATTCCTTAACAAGGTCTTGGAGTCGAACTTCTGAAAGGACGACCTAAGTTTCAAAATTAGGCTTTCTTTTAAAAAGGTAGTGTTCAGATGCTCTTTTTGAAATATGAAAACCTATATTCATATTGATTTCCTATATATTTCCAAATGTATGCTTAAAATTCCCAATATTGAGTGTGATCATGATGTGTATATACAATGTACCAATAATGATAAATGTTAATAAAAAACGGCACTTTTAGAATTCAAATAAACATTTCTTTGTTCTGAATTAGAACTTCCCTATTTATTATCAATGAAATGATTACTTGCTAAACAGCATGAGAAAAGATATTTGTAAATAGTGAATAAGTGCGCCAAATTATACTGCTTCAAACTTTAAAATCATCAATATAATCTAGTTAAATGTCACAGGAACCCATACTTATAAAATAATAATTTTAGTAATAAATAACATCAATGACTTGAAGAAGAAAGTCAATGATAATCATGAACCTAAATTCTGATTTCTAATATCCTCTAAGTAACTCAAGAATATCATGACATTCTGTTTTTGTGTTTATCTTTGCGGTACTAAAAGTTAAACCTGGGGTCTTCTCCAGCCAGACTGCCTGGAACTGATGTTTCTCCTGGAGGGCCAAGATTGCACATGTGTGCCACCATGCTTCCATACAGCCAGCCTTTTTTTTTTTTCTTTTTGCGGTTCCAGATATTGAAGTTATGACCTTGTGCTTGCAAGGCAGGCTCAGCGCCACTGAGCTAAAACCCCAGCCCTACAATAAACTCTTCAATTTCATTTAAAATAAGTATCATTACTCAAGAATTTGAGGAGAGGGGAAATGTGTAACCACAGGGTGCTTAATTAAATAACTATTAATAGAATTCCTTGTTGATGTTTATATATATATATATATATATATATATACGCACACACACATGCACAAATGCACAATATGTATATATATACATATTGCATATATATACATACATACATATTGCATACATATATATACATATCGCATACATATATATATATATATACATATTGCATTTGTGTAATTTTATATACGTATGATATTGAACAGCATCTTCAAATGAGAATACTTTAGCCAGTTAGTAGAGATTCCCTACTAATTGTAAATAATACATTGGGGCATTCTATTCCTTTCATATTAATGCCGGACCAGTTTTAACAAGGGGAATTCCTTTAACTTTTTTTTTTTTTTTTTAATTTGTCCAGGCTTCACAGGATGGTCTTGAGCTTGATCCTCTGTCCCTGTCCCCACAGTGCTGGGATCAGAGGCTGCTCCACTACTACTGGCTCAAAGGGAATCTAACTTATTAGACCTGGAATATTCATTATAATTAACTCCACCAAAGGGCTTGTTTATAGGCTAATTCACTTTCTTCTTCCTCTCCCATTGATTAGCTAGTTTATGTAGAAAATATACTCTAGGTAGTTAAATATAGGGCATCACTTCCTTTCAAAATCAGAAAGACATGATTCAGTTTCTTTATGAAAAGTTTGAAGTCTTTCCCTGCTTTTGAAAGAAAAAAATTTGCTTGTTTTCTTTTCTTTCCCTTTATCAACACTGATCCTCTTGATACTATTTTAGCTACAAGGAGAGCTTGTCTCATTCTAGAGCATTAGAAGTTCATACTTTAGGAAGTAAATTTTTAAAAATCACTCATATTTAATAATAAAAATAAGACAGCTATGTTATTTTTTTTTTGAGACAGGGTCTCACTTTGTAGTTCAGGCTGGCCCTGAACTCACTCTGTAGCCCAGGTAAGCCTCGAACTCAGCAATCCTCCTGTATGTGCTTCCCGAGGGCTGGGATTTCAGGCGTGAGCCACCATGCCTGGCAGCTATGTTATTTTTTAACTTATAAAATTTTGATCTTTCACTATATCAGGAATCATTCTCAGGAGTTAGGATTGAATGAAAGGTAATGAACAAAACATGTTTTGGTAACCCAGTTGACAACTTTCAGTCTTATTCATGATAGTGAATTTAAAGTATATTGGTCCCAAGTAATTACAATGAAATCACATTCATGGTAGTTTAAATTACCTTAAGTCTATAAAGTAAAATATGTATTTACATCGTTACAAAATCATGGAAATGTTCCTGTATTCAAAGAAATATAATCACAACTGCTATTTCTAGTTACTTTATTGAGACTCTGATATACTAAACAATTGTATTCATTTTTTCCTTAACTCTAAATATTACTGCTTTATCAGTCTCATTTCTTAAACAAAAAAAAAAATTGATGAAAAGCAAGATAACTGACCCACCTAAGGTCACAAACCTTATAGGAAACAAGGTTAAATTCAATCCAGAATTCTGTAATTTCAGTGCTTCTAATCACTGTCATATTATAAGTGATCAGGGATGATCTTTTAATTTGAAACCTTAGATTCTAATTCTAGTAATTATATATCCAAGCCTCTAGAGCAGGGAAAAAAATAAGGTGGTATGTAGTGGTATTAATCATAAGATGACTTAAGAGAAATGTTCTAAAGGGAAGGATAATATTCAGATTTGTGTTTTAAAGCATAATATTTTTGATTGTTTATTTGCTTTCTCATGCTAAGATGGGACAAAACAAAGACTGAACTAACAATAACAATGGCAATTGTGTGTGTGTGTGTGCGCGTACCTAAGTACAATCTATCTAAGAAAGTACAGTCAAAGCAAAAGGCAAAAGTAGTAGAACTATGCACCATAATTATGGGAATATGTGACCCCAGCACCATGAATAACAATGCCAAGTATCCAGTGAGCCTTAGTCATTCAATACGGATCAGCAAGGGCTGGTAGCTCAAAGTTGGTCCAAGGATCTGGAATAGTAGAGTGCTGGCATCATCTAACTAATGTGCAAGCCTGTTTGTCTACACTATCAGACTTGTCAGCAAGCTGGGGATGTGGTTCATTTACATAGGATTTGCCTCAAAAGTGGAGTCCCTGGATCAGATCCCCAGCACAAAAACAAAAGAAATGGTAACAGAAGGAACCTAATTAAGGCTGTGGGTGTAGCTCAGTGTCACCATTCCTGCCTGGCAACTGTATGGTCCTCAGTTCAACACCCTGTACAAAAAAGGAAGAAGGAGAAGGAAGCTAATTATATCCTTGCCTGTCATATGAAGGTCTGTGACCACCTTGAGCTTCATAAAGCCCAGAGTTTCAAGATCATCGAGGGGAAAGGAATCTTAGCTACCAAAGGGAATGTTTGTATATAGGATAACATGAACTTTTGCTCATTTTAATGTGAAAAACTATAGATACACAATGGTATTTTTCCAAGATAGCAAAGAGTTCATAAAGCTTATTTTCTAAATACTCTCATTGGTACGATTAAAAACCTATGAAAAATTCTGAGGCCAGAGATTTAGCTCAGTGGTTCCAGCACCTGCTTCGCAAGCACAAGGCCCAGAGTTCCATCCTGGTAACCACATACAATGCTGGTCGTGGTGACTCATGCCCACCAGCAATCAATACCACATACCACAGTGCTGGGCGTGGTGGCTCCGGCCTGTGATCCCAGCACTTGAGAGGCAGAGACAGGAGGATTGCTGAGTTTGAGGCTTGCCTGGGCTACATAGTGAGCTCAGAGCTAGCCTGAACTACAAAGTGAGACCCTGTCTCAAAAAAAAAAAAAAAAAACGCTGAAAAATTCTTTTAAAATAGTAGCATCTGTAACTCTATCTTTTATTATTATATAAACATTTCTAGGAAGTAAACAAGTAATTAGATAAAGTATGACTAAAGAGCAAGTGATCTTTTTTTAGATTAAGAGGCAGAACGGGTCTTAACGTGGTGGTGATATTAAAGCTGAAACCAGACAATAAGGAACGAAACAGAACAAGAGGAGGAATAAAAATTACAGAAAGTATGTAATCAACTCCCTGCTGTGAAAGAGCTCGCAGCACATTTAGAGGTACATGATCGGTGTCAGTGTGAGGGAAATACACACAGACACAGCTGAGCAGACTGGCAGGGACGACAGTCCATAAGGTCAAGGATTTGTATTATAATATGTGATCAAAATAAAGTCATTTGAAGTTTTGAGAATATAGATGAAATAATATGATTTATAGTGGTCTATGCTATAGAGGTGTCAACTGACTGAAAAAGAAAAAAAAATAGACACATGATGGGGAGTTCTAAACTCACTGATGCATTCTACGTGAAATCTGAAGGAAGTAAGAAAGTGAGAAACATTCCTGGGTTTTGCTTGATTTATGGATAGCTTAAATATGAGTTATCCCTAAAAACTAACACACTGAGGTCTCCATCCCCAATGCAGCAGTGTTCAGAGGTGTTTCCTAAAGGTCACAGGAACATGAAATCGCTAACTTCATAACAGATTAATCACCATTGCGTTCACAGCTGAATGGACTGCTAAGAAGCATGGCCCATGCGGAAGAAGGTCACTGGGGATGTGGTTTTGAGGGCTGGATCTTGTCTCTGGTTTCATTCCCTCTCTCTCTCTGCATTTTTGGCTACTGAGAAGTGGGAATCTGTCCTCCACTAGATCCTTCCATTGTAATATTTCTGCCCCTCCACAACCTGAAAGCAATAGTGCCAGCAAAGACTTGAAATCTCTGAAACTTTGAGCCAAAATAAACCCTCATACTTACAGTTGTTTTTCTCAGGTATTTATCACAGCAACAAAACTCTGATGAACACAGAAAACTGAGTATATGTCTATGATGTTAGTCATGAGCAAGAATGGATTTGCAAGGTGGGACAGTGTGAAGAACTAGCTAAGGTTTTCGTTTCAGACATGTGACTGACATGGAAATAGAGCGGTTTTTCTCAAACTTCACCTGAGGGAAACATTACTAAGGTGATTTACTACAAATATGGATAATCAGCTTTTCTTCTAAGAATTCTGATGAGTAAGCCTGAGTTGAGCAAGATAAGGTTTTTCTCACATTCTTCAAGTACTGTTTTGAAAAAACTAATTAAAATCTTTCTCAAAAGATATAAAGAGATTTTCATTACAGCAAAATTCAAAAGAATAGTAGTATCTTACCTACATGTGAAAGAAGAGAACATAGGAAAATCTACGTGCACCTGCTCACTTCTGCAAAAAGAGATGCAGAAAGGATAAACCAGAAACCAAGTAGCAGAGAGGAATCGAACAGAAGGCAACAATATGGGGATGATGCTGAAAGAATGACATGGAGTCTATGAATCTATTCTTCTGTAAAATTCTCTCTTTAGTACTATGGAAAAGTTTTACATACTCAAGTAAATAAATAAAATCAACTAAGATTTGGAAAGAGCTCAAAAGAAAAGACAAATAAGCCTAATTTTATTACACATAATTTATAAAAATTACAAGGAATTGGGGAAAAACTAATACAAAATGTGTAATTATGGTCAAAATTGAATTTTGATATTAATTTTCTCCTTATAAGTATTGTAAGACTGAAGATAAAATAATTCTACACAATTCTTGAATTTGTTAGAGATTCATTTTTCATAATTTTTAAATTTCTGTATATTTTTCTGGACAGGGAAATAAAGAAACATATCGTAAGTGAGAAGAATCAGGTTTCTGACTGTGAAAAGAAGGTAGTATGAAAAGATAGGCTTCAGGATGACGGGTTAGACCCTATGTTGTTGGATTGTAATCCAGGTGATAGCTTGAACTCATAGCAGGAAGACAGACAGGCAGACAGACAGACAGACAGATAGAGAGAGGGAAGAGAGGGGGAATAGGGAGAGAGAGAGAGAGAGAGAGAGAATGGATACATATCCAGATCTATATCACAGGTGTACATAGAGATAAATATAATAATAGGCAGGGCCAGAGATTTAGCTCAGTGGTTTCAGCACCTGCCACCCAAGCACAAGATCCTGAGCAGAGGCAGGGGGACTGCTGAGTTTGAGGCTTGCCTGGGCTACATAGTGAGCTCAGGGCCAGCCTGAACTACAAAGTGAGACCCTGTCTCAAAAAAACAACAAAAAAAAAACATAGGCAGACATATATGTACTGTGCATGAATATGTATGCATATGTTCTTAGTTTTGTTGGCTCAAATGGCAATGGGATAATTTGAGGGGTAAAGAGTATGCCTCATACCAAGGTGCTGAATTTTAAAAGCCATTACTTCATTCAAGAAACCAGAATTCCTTATAGAAATAGTTATTCTGGGACAGGTGAGGAAAAGTAAAAAACACCACCATTTTGTGGTGGTTCAAAGTAACATAAAATATTACTAAAAGTGGGTATGCTCAGGAAATAGCCTGAAGGAGTATCAATAACTGGATCAATTTGAGCTACAAAATAACTAACAATAGTAATGAATTTTAGCCCAGAGGATTACATAGTCACAGATTCATACTGATACAGCTAATTAATTAAATACAGAGAGGAAACAGGTCTTCTTTACACTTGAATTAAAATTAACTTTATGAAAAGAATGATGATGAAATTGAAACAAATTTTTTGTGACAGTACTGTAGTTCATGGAGATAGGAGTTATAAACAGAGCTAAAATTAGTGTGAGAAAATGAAACATGAAAAAGAATACACAATTTCAAATTATCTCTTCTCAAAATGCTTACTAAATACAATAAGAAAAACAGTAATCTTCCAGCCATCACTTTAACTGAATTATTGAAGTTAATACCACTCAATAACAAGACAGAAAAGGGAAAAAACATCACTCTGATACTCCTTGTCAAGTAATACATTAAGTTTCACTATGAGCAAATGAATGAAACAACTCAAAAGATATGCTTCAAAAGAACTGGCTGAGATTCTTTAAGAGTTTGATATTAGGGAAGATTGAGGGACTATCTTACAGGAGAGAAAAGGCAGGACATATGGCAAACAATGGCAAGAAGCGACTGTGAAAACCTGGAAAAACCATAGGTAGTATTTGAACACTGCCTCTAAGTTAGCGGTATTAAAGCAATGTAAATCTTTTGATATCACTAATTTTCCACAGTTTCATAAAATGTCAACTTTTAGAGAAACGAGGTAAATGCTATATGAGACTTATGTTGTACCATCTGAAGCTTTTGGTAAACTAAACCTGATAATGTAGCTTAGAAAACTTGGTTTAGAAATTTTTTTATCTTAACTCCTTGTGCAATAATAATAATAATAATAATAATAATAATAATAACCTTTTTAGGGATATTACTGCTTCTATGAGAATAAATTTTACAACATCTCAATCTTAACATTCATAAGGAGTGGCACAGGAAATGATCAACTTTGGTTATTTCCAGCATCATATAATTATCATCATGAGTGGCATGCATGAGTTACATAAATTTATGGACATTTGAGAAAAAAAGAGCATAACAGAATTTTCTCACGGGAAACAGCCTTATAAATTACTTTTCCCTTTGTTTGTTTGTTTGTTTTTTGTACAGAGGATCAAACTCAGGACCTTGTGGTTACAAGGCAGGCATGTGTCAGTGTGCTACGTCCTCAGTCCCTTCAGCTTCTTCTGTTTAAATTCTAATAAAACACTCAAAGACAGGAGTGCTAATTTTGAAATGCAAACTGTTTTACTGTGGAAAGGTCCTAATTGTTTAAAGGTTCATTCTTTTACAGACCTAAACCTGCCCTGTTGTCTAAACCATCTGGTTCAGAGCAGCCTGATCCTGTATCAAAGAAAAATCCCTCAAATGTTTTATGGCTGCCACCTGTCTCCTCACCTGGCCTATTCCCAGTTCTTTTGACTGTACACCTTATAATTTAGATTTCACATATTTTATAGCACTGCTTACCTCTTAAGGATAACCATTTTGTCAAATATGGGAAAAGTTAAGATATTTATATTTAAATAAAGTTGAGACTATTTCTGTTTTGGGATTCTGTGTTCTCATATTTAAAAATAATGTCTTTGAGTCTTTTAAATTTAGTCAATGGACAGCCCTTAACATATTCCCAAGTTTGGAAACTAATGAAAAGAATTTTGAATGCCCAGGTATTTTAACCTATTTTTCTCAGTCTCAATATTTTTTTCATTTAAAGAAACTAAACTGCACTTTCAATTTTTTTGCTACCAAAAAAGGAAAATAATAATAATAATTAATAATAATAATAATAATAATAATAATGTTGATAGTTCCAGAAGCAACCACGAGGGGGCAAGCATACCTCATATGCACAATAGAAAGAATATTAACAGTAATAAACCAAGTTCATTGAAGAGGAATCAGTAAGGACATTAAGCCAGTATTAGAAAGAACGTAGTGCCACTGCAGCTGTTTAAAGATAAGATGCTTATTTAATTTTACTTTATATGTATTTTTATGCCAGAGAATATACATCTAAAAGTTGAAATCAAGTGTAACGATATAAATATGTAATAACAACCAAACAAAACCTTTGAAAACATTATAGTCTCTGTTATACTTATTTTTATCTGAAAATTTCAAGTTTTAAAAGTAGTTTGCAGTGGGGTGAGATTTCAGTACATATTTACGAAGTGTAATCAGAGCACAGCAATTGGAATACTCAACAATGAGTAGTTTTATAAAATGTATTTCTGAGAGACTATCATAAATGCATTCTTAATTTAAGGCAATGTCATGGACTTAAGGTCAATCACACAGACAAATCACCAAATCACTGCCCGAAATTCAGCTAAAAGAATTATGGAGAATTCTTGTCTAACAGGAATTCCTATTTAGTGGTCTGCTTTTTATGCACCATTAGTAATCAAGGCTTTCAGACTGTGCAATCCGCTGTAAAGTTAAGACCAAGTATAAGACACATGGTTACAGTCTAAGCCCTCAGTTTCTACCCTACCCAGATCAGAGTCCCTGCTTCACTATAAAATCATTCATCAGTGCTCACCCTGAACTCCCTGGGCCATCAACATCAATTTTACTGGCCATGCAAATGTCAGATTTGGAGAAACACAAAACCAATACCAATTCAGCACATTTGCTAAGCAGCTAAACATGGCTGAAGGAAATCCAATAACCCTGGTACATGGTTTTACCTAAATCCATAATCATTAACCCTAGGTGAACTATTACTACTTATTAGAAAACTGAGTGCTAGTCAATTCTTTTTCTCTCTCCAGACAACTACGTTAGTTAGCACTTTGCTTTTCTTCCATCTCCTTTCTCCGATTTTTGAACTTCTTGTTTTACTGGATAGACAGGTGGAATAAGTAGAGAAATTCCAAGTGCTCCAAGCCCCGACTTAGCTGGGTCTATCTGTTAATATATTATCTGCCTTTTCTCCTTTAGAGAAGCAAATGTTTGTCCTCTAACCTAAGCCAGATCTTCTACCTTGCACTGGATTCCATTTTTCCTCTTCCCACTCATTCCTCCCTCCTCCTCCTCAATCATTTGCTCCCTCAGGGAGAGACCCCCCCCACCTTACAAAGTGTGCATCCTGAAAATTCTATTTCCACATCCCATCCTAATCACTTCCAATTGCTCTTTTCTTTTTTTAAAGTAAAATTTAAAAAGACCACTCTATTCAGTATTTCCATTTCCTTTCCATTAACTTTTTGGTCCTCTATACTACACACAAATATTTTTCATTGGGATAAACTATCTCCGTGTTATCAAATCCTATATTTAATCGTATTATAGGATTTTCCTCTTAATCTACCTGCCCTAATGGAGCTATATAAGCATTCCTTTCTTCTAAAATATTCTGGAACAATTTTACTTATCCCTTTTACAGCCTTTTAAAAAATCTTCTAGTACTGGAGATTTAGCTCAGTGGTTCCGGTGCCTGCCTCGCAATTCCAAGGCCCTGAATTCGATCCCGGTAACCACATATAATGCTGGGCGTGGAGACTCATGCCCACCAGCAATCAATACCATATACCACAGTGCCGGGTGTGGTGGCTCACGCCTGTCATCCCAGCACTCGGGAGGCAGAGGCAGGAGGATTGCTGAGTTCCAGGCTTGCCTGGGGTACATAGTGAGCTCAGGGCCAGACTGAACTACAAAGTGAGACCCTGCCCCCAAAATAAAAAAAAATCTTCTAGATATTGAGGTGTGCATCAACCAAATCTTCCAGCTTACATTTAATTCCAAAGTGATTTCAGTTGATCTAAAGACTTTTTTATCCATATTTATGACATGTCTATCTGAATTTGATACTACTATAGCCAATGGTCTATTTAACATCTCCACTAAGATCTCATCAAGATCACAAATAAGCAAGTCCAAAAACACTCCTAATTCTCCATAATTCACTTCATGAAGGTTCTAAATGGCGTTTCACTTAACTGTCTAATTTCAGTCTCAAGTTAATTTCCCCTTTGATAATTTCACTATAAACATATTAACCCTCCGATTTAATGAACACATAAGGTGCAACCCAGCTCCTGCATAGGTGGAGCCTTCAGTGTGAGCATGTGCCTTCCTCTCATACTTCCTGCAAACCTCTGTCCAAACTTCCCTTCAATACCTGCTGTTAACTGTCCCCTGTGCTACAACCTGAGTTTGTTTCTTCACAGTCCTTTTCATCACCTGACAAGCTGTCTTTACTGGTCATCACTTTCCACTAGAACATCTGAATCATGAAGAAAAGAATTATTTTTCATTCTTAAATCAGGTCCATGAACTTTCCAGGCAGGTGATAAATTCCCTTCCTTGTACCAGTTATTTAATACTCTACATATTTGTTGAATGAGTGACTATCAACATTTTTTATGACTAAACAAAGTTTACCGAAACTCACTTTTTGTCAAACTTGTTTACTTTTTAACAACCTAAATTGGATTTAATAGAAAATTGATTATTCCTTTTTATTCATGAAGAAATGAATAATGAGATGACATTTTTATGCATATTATATAATGCTCTACTCACTACAATAGAAAGTTTTCATTAAAATGTATTTTTCCTGAGATGGAGGTTTTTGTTTTTGTTTTTAGTTTTAGCACATTCTTAAAGAGATCTGGGGTACACAAATGATTTTCCACTGTTTTTTTCAATTTTTTTTTTTCTTTTGGTACCTTGCACTTGCAAGGCAGGCACTGGAATCCCCAAGTCTCCAGCCCCAGAAGTACACAAATGGAAAAACTGTTGTCAAAGTTGAGTGCTTCCTTTCACAACTTCATGATGGTCTTTCAAGTATAACCTTACTTGAAAATTACTTATACAGTACTACTGAATGGATCTGAGACCATTTCTAAGCATTTCAGTTAAACAAGCACACATTCACAATTTAATAAAGTCCCTAATACAGCATGTAAGTCTCCATTATATGTCTACTTCTTACTAATAAAAACAAGGTTCTTTCTGCTTTGCTTACAATTCTTCCTCCTCTCATTATCATATTTCTGTTATATCTACTTACACTATTCAATATCTAATAACAATGCTCAAATAAATGATAGCTTCACTACATATGATACCAGCACTCTTGTGTTGTGCATCATCACTTGAATGCAACTCTGCCTCTATTATTAGCCATTATATCCCTGAATTACACTGAATAATTTACCTGATATTTTTCAAATTTCACTAAATGAGCAGATGTTTGATAATAAAACTATGGGTATTTTTAGATAATAATACAAACAAATTTGTAGTAGCCACCAACAAAATGAAAAAGAAAAAGAAAAAGAAGCACTATTACTAGAAGATCCCTTCTCTCACCTCTTCTCATAAGTCAAAGTTACATGTTGGCTGTGAACCACTCAGAGCTCCACTCCTTTGTGGCAGAACGAGTTCCCAGCTTTCAGCAGACCCCCACAGAGGAATGAGAGCAGGAGACCTGGCTGTCAATGGGGTGACAGATGCTGGGGCCAAATCTCCCTTACAGCTCCTCTCAATAATAAATCTGAGAAGCTAATCTCTGCTAAATTCTTAATGGCTGCTAATGAGATGCTCACTTACCCTTTCTGAAAGTATATTTGCATTTAAATGAGCCACTTTTGGAAGTCCTCTCTCAACCCAAAGCCCTGGTTTTAACTGCTGACCGGACCACAGGCTCAGGTCTCACTTTGTCCCTTGCTGAGATTCACGGTACCAGTAAGTCATTTGATCTCTAATTCAAGAATATTGGAAAGGAAGTATTGCTGACATCAAAGGCAAGATCAGAAGTTTTTTTTTTTAAGATAAAGTCATAGAGCAAAAGGAAAAAAACAAATCTTTCACACTGCATCAGCCAAATAAAAAGACCAAACAATTTCGCCCCTTAGGACACACCTATGTAATAAATAGCTATTGTTCTCACTTGAAAATGAAGACAAGATCAGACTGTCAGTGAAAGTATGCAAGTGCAAGGCTGTCCACACTCAAAATCGTTTTATCCAAGTCATCGCATTCTTCCAGTTCCTTTCACTTTCATATCCCCCCTACATTTGACTTGTATGGGGCTTCAAGCCCAACACCTGAATCTACTAAATCCTTCGATGTACTTGTAAGATGAGGAGGCGGGGCATTTCCTTTACTCAAGAGAATCTAAAAATGTAGAGATGGAAGACAAGACTGGGCAAGAATTAATATTCACTGAGTGTAAGCTCCCCTTAAAGTTTGCACCCAGGCTATTATTTCCTTAAGTTCTCATGATAATCTTATATTGGATTCTGATTTATTTTGTTTTTTTGACATGACCTGCTTGACAATCTTGAATTGCTCTCTGAATGACAACATAGAAATTCCAAGGAAAACTATCCATTTTAAATATAATAATCAAATAATTTAAGAAAAAAATATATAACAATGCTCCATCAGCAATAAACATACACAAAGCCCAGATTTTCACCATTATCTAATAAATGAAACAATGGCTTTTTCACAAACTCATTGATTCTAAGATTGGGTAGGTAATAGATGAACCTGCAGCATCCTGCCATATGAAGAAGTTTTTGTGCACACACATAATCATATTAAAATTAGTAAATGTCCCCCTCAGATTTAAAGATCCAATTCAAAAAATAGGCATCTGAAATGAATTGACACTTTTCAGAGGAAGAAGTAAAAGCAGATAAGAAAAATATAAAGAAATTGTACAATCTCACTAGTCATTTGAGAGATGGAGATGAAAACAACACTGAGATTCCACCTCACTCCACACAGAATGGCTGCTATCTTGAAATTAACCAGCAACAAATGACGGCAAGGCTGTGGGCAAAAGGAACCCTTCTCCACTGTTGGTGGGAATGCAGACTGGTACAACCACTGTGGAGATCAGTGTGGAGACTCCTCAAAAAACTTGGAAGTAGAGGCCCCATTTAACCCTGCCATTCCCCTACTACGTATATACATGAAAGTATTAAAAGATTCATATCACAGTGACATATGTACACCCATATTCGTAACAGCTCACTTTGAGATAGCTATATCTTGGAAACAACCCAAATGTTCATCAACTGGATACTGGATAAAGATTTGGTTTTTCTATAAAATGGAGTATTACTCTGCCATAAAGAATGGGAAGTTTGGGCTGGAGATTTAGCTCAGTGGTTCTGATGCTTGCCTAGTAAGCTCAAGATCCCTGGTTTGATTCCCAGTAACTATATACAATACCTGATGTGGTGACTCATGCCCACCAGCAATCAGTACCACACACCACAATGCTGGCATGGTGGCTCACACCTGTAACCCCAACACTTGGGAGGCAGAGGCAGGAGGATTGCTGAGTTCAAGGCTTGCCTGGGCTACATAGTGAGCTCAGGACCAACCTGAACAACCAAGAGAGACCCTGTCTCAAAAAAAAAAAAAAAAAAAGAATGGCAAGTTTGAATCATCTATATTTAAATGGACCTACCTTCAGAACATATTCATAAGTAAAATAAATAGATTACAGATCTGTAAATATTGTATCTTTCCTCTGGTAAGATAAACTGAAGATGTAAATGAGTTCTAGAATAAATGGTAGATATTGTGATATATAAAATATTCAAGTGGAAATGGGGTGTAGGGGTAAGTAACAATGGGGAGAAAAATATGATGGTAATAAAAAGGAAAAAGTTTATTTATATGGGGCAGTGGGTTGTAGGGTGGGTGAGGGAATGGAAAAATGTGAGAATTAAATTATGTCATATATTGGTATAAATCCTTAATTTTGTGTGTGATCATGATGTGTACACATAGCCTACCAATAAAGAGTCAAAAATTATTAAATGTACATTAAGGAGGTAGGTGAAAAGAGCACAGACACTACCTGAGAGTTTCTAATAGCCAAATCTATTTTTGAATAATTTGTACAACAAAGTAAAATAATATTACACTTACTGAAGTATAAAATATATATCCTTGAGTCTATCATGACATAAATGAATACTTGAATTATACTTGGGAAGAATAGATAAACCTAATATGCTAAAGAATTTGAAATATGTTATATATACAATTCATCCTCAAAGAGACTGAGCATAATTTCTCACTCATTGGATCCGGGCCTCACATAGCAATTTGCTTCCCACAAGTACAGTATGTAAAAGATGAGCCTTTATTTTACAAGGGAGACATTTGATAAACAGTGTCTCAGCTCAATGAAAGAAAAAGGTCAATACCAGTATCCATAAGTCACACTGATAGCATCCAATCTTGATGGGATATGATGAAAAGGGTACTTTTCTCTGTGGTCTCCCTCCCAGAAATGTATAACCCCTGTTTCATTACAAGAAAAACATCAGGCAATTTATAATATAGTGTGGTATCCTATAAAATCTAATGTGGTAGTTCAGATGAAGTGTGTGGAACAGAATTAAGGACAATGGGTAAAAATCAGAGAAACTTGGACAAAATATAGATTTTAGTTGGTAGTAATGTATCAACATTAGTCCATTAATTGTGCCAAAGGTACCATATTGGCATAAGATGTTAATGACTAGAAAAAACTGGAAGTGGGATGTGTAATGGAAACTCTGTACTACTTCAGTTTTTTCTATAAAAGAAAACAGTTCTAAAAATATGGTAGTTTAAATAATCCAAAGCAATAATGATTTGACTAGAAAAGAGTAATGATATTTTAAGATAGCTATAAAAATCCCAGTGGAAATTATCTGTGAATACTATGGATGACAAATTTGCAAATACTCTTATGTGGCTTGTTTCCCATATTCATACTTTAAAGGGCAACGCTAACTACTAGATTTAAGTTAGAAATAGATTAGTGAAATTAAAGATGTAATCTTCCCATCCAAATTCTGCCTTCCAAAATTATATTCATATTCTTTGATACAGATTCAAAATCCCCTGCTCTATGGTAATATGAATGACTTAATTTTTTATCAAGTGAGGCTCAGAGAGATAACTGAGTTGTTCCAGCTTCCAAAAAACATATAACCCTAGGTCCGAAAATTCTGAATTTTGTTGGAAATACATTAGCCAAACTACCTTCCAGTTTTGGACTTGATACACAGAGAGACAAGACAGTTTCATTTAGTGAAGGTGCTTTCATGACCTTACACAACTGCACTCTTAAGGCTGTTGGCCAGATTCCCAGGATCAAGCTGGCCTGATCTAAGCGATGGGCATCCCCTAGAACAAGTTAAATGATGAAATTCCACCATCACCCCCCCCCTCCCCGCAGAACTCGAGGAACCTCCCTACTTGGAAATGACTCAACTGGGGAAGAGATCCTGGCTTTGTCTCAGAAGAGAGCAAACCCTAGATCTTTTATACTATAAACACCCAACCCTCAATCCATTGATTTGGTCGGTGATACTTTAAGAAGCAGAGAGGGAGAATGTGGGAAAAGACAAAGAGAACATTTATTAAGAATAGCTAGTGCCAATTTAAAGAGGGAGGAAAGTGGCTTATTTGCATTTATGCTTATTTCCTCACTAAGTCGGATTCCGATAAATCCTTTAGGAAAGAGTCACAGCCATCTGTCAGTGTGGATTCTGGCTCTTAGTTTCCAATGTTATAGCTGTCACCAGGGCAGTCTGCGCAGCTGGGGAGGGTGTGGGCGTCAGGGTGAACACCTGTGCGGCAATCAAAGCCCGAGGTGACCCTTTTCTGTTTCCCGGCCGCCTTCACTGATCAGCCCCCTTTTTCCGCTCCTCTGGGGGATCCCCGCTGTATTACGTAGGTGAGAAAGCTGGAGGTCCCAGCCTCCACATCGGGAGCGGTTTGGTGGTATCTATATTGTCTGCAGGGAGATGGAGCGTGCTAAGAAGCGGCTTGGATATACCAACTGCAATCTAAAATATTTTCGGGGAGTCTGAATGTTTATCTCCCGAGACAATCGCTGCTCTCAAATTCAGCGAAATGAACAATACTGATAACGAAGATGAAGAGGGTGGGAAACACAGTGGAATGGAGCTGTCCATGCAGCCGGGGCGACAGGGGAGATCTCGGAGGGAAGACGCGCCGCACAGCAAGTCCCTGCGGCTGTTCTCCTCGGGTCCACAGTCCAAGGAGAGCTGCATCTGCCAGAGGCTTAGGAGCAAATAGACGCAGAGCCCGGAGGGGTGGCG
Organism: Thryonomys swinderianus; assembly: GCA_004025085.1. Lineage (NCBI taxonomy): Eukaryota > Metazoa > Chordata > Mammalia > Rodentia > Thryonomyidae > Thryonomys > Thryonomys swinderianus. The sequence continues at coordinate 36,708 of PVIC010003337.1, forward strand.
TGGGTGCGGCGCGGTGGCCAGCGTCCTCCCGCGGGCCCGGAAGGCCCCTCTCCCCCCGCGGCTCGCGCGCAGTGCGCTGCTCCGGCGGGGATGACTTCATGCGGCCGAGCGGCGGCGGGAGCGGCAGCTGCAGCGGCAGGTGGGGCGGGGGCCGGAGCTGACCGCGCAGTCGGCGGCGGCGGCGGGACTGCGGGCCGGGGTGCGGGCGCCCGGGACGCGCGCCGACTGGATCCGGGCGAGGTAAGCGGTCCGGCCGTGGGCAGCCTCGGCCACAGGGCGCGTGCTTTCCGCTCGGTTGATAATGGGGTTTGCAGCAGAAGGGGAAGAAGGGGGGTACCCGTGCTGCATTCTGCAGCGGGCAAAGGAGCGACGACCGATTGAAAGGGCGGTCAGCCGAGTGCCGGACACTGGAGGAGCAGCGTTTGCGGACAAAGAAAGCGTTGCGCCGCTATATTCTCCGCAAGGCGATGAGCCGACGTCAGGGCCAGAGTCCCCGAGGCACCGAAGAGGATCCCGAATGTAAAATCTTTACAGTTCTGCCTTCTACACCCCTCTTCCCCACCTTTTTCCGGTTTCGGGGCAGCAGGTCCTTCGCGGCAACCCGGGGAAGTGAACCGAAGTCCTGCTCTGTGGCTGCGGCTCTTCTCTTCCCCGCTGATCCTTTTAGGTCGCCGCTCCACTGACCCCCGGGCCGAGGAGCAACTTCCCCGTTATCTCCGGGAGCCGAGCCTGTCGGAGCCGCACTCGGCGCCGCTTCCCCTTCATTCCCCATCTTCTTGTCCGTCTTCATTTCATCAGTTCTTGGGGGACGCCGTGTTCCTGCTCTGGCCAACTGCTCTCAGCTCTTCCCTACCGCTCGGTTCCGCGCCCGAGGATCCGGACTCTGTCAAGGCCCCGGAAAGGGCATTGCTGCTACAGGGTTTCCTAGTCAGTGTTTCTTACCGTAGCGTGACCCGTGTGCCTCCCACAAATACATGGAATGAAATATTCCGTTTTTCGCCAGTACCAACATGGTTTCCCCTAACTCTCCTCCTTGCGGTCACTGACTGGCTACCAGAAGGCATGAGACAATAAGCAGAATATATAGGGGTGCAAACCCTTCTTCCTATGCCTAGACAGAGTCAAAAGTAAAATGGAAATGCCAATTTATTCCATTTCTCTTGATGAAAAAAGAATGTTATCCACCTGGGTTGTGAGACAATCAGCTGTTAGGATTTCGAGCAAGTTCTAAAAAGCAGAGAGTGTGTTCGTGCCAGGATTACTCCAAACCCGCAAAAGTTTCTGAGAGCCTGTCACCAGTAGTCAGAAATCCAGTGAAGTCACCCAATCTAAATCTCAGGTTATCTGAGCATTTTTAAGCTTGTCGACTTGGTAACAGGTTTGTATTACCTGTCTTGTGGCTTTCGCCACGACTTGTTATCGAGCTCAAGTTCTTGTGGCCATGAGGAATGTACACTGGAGTAGTCTGATGTGAAATGGTTAAGATGGCTCTGACGGGGTGCAGATACGCCTCCTCCCCGGCAGAGAGCAGTTGCCATAAGCCCGACTGTGGCATGTCTGTGTGCCAGTTTTCTATTTAGAAAGAAATTTGTTATCTTTAAACTTGACATTAGAGAGACAGTCTGACTCATGAGCTTGTAATTCCAGTTTAGCAAATTAAACTATATCAATGAAAGAGAGGAGCATAGTTATAACTAAAATTTGGACCTCTCACCTTCCTTTTTCAATATTGCATTCTAGACAAAGATACAGGTTCTAAAAAAATCGTGCCAGTTCTATTATATATTTATGCTGATTTCCTGTCTGCAACCTATCAGTTTATAAAATATACTTTAGATTCATTTACATTTGTTTCTTTGTCTCTACCGTCAGTAAACGATATAGAGGGAGTGGAGAGGGTGAGCAACCCTACTACAAAACAACCTGCTCTAAGAACTGTCTACGTGGACGGGTGTGATGGCTCACGTCTGTCATCCCAGCACTTGGGAGGCAGAAGCAGGAGGGTTTCTGGGTTCAGGCTTGCCTATGCTACATAGTGAGCTCAGGGCCAGTCTAAATTACAAAGTGAGACCCTGTCTCAACAACAACAACAAAAAGAACTATCTTCTGGGATCTTAAAGCACTCAGGACTTTCTAAAAATATATTATTATAGTTCAATGTTATGGTATGGTATGTGTTGAGAATGGCTTCATTTTTTTTCTTTCTTTTTTTTTTTTTTTTATGAGACAGGGTCTCGCTTTCGTAGTTCAGACTGGCTCTGAACTCACTATGTAGCCCAGGCAAGCCTTGAACTCAGCAGTCCTCCTGCCTCTGCCTCCCTAGTGCTGGGATTACAGGCGTGAGCCACCACGCCCGGCCAAAATTTTGAAATATCAAATTCTTCAGGCTCTGGAATTTTACAGACAGAGCAATTAAGAGATTAAAAAGTAAAAGCTCAACAGCAAATCCCTCGGTTCTGTCACCTTTCCTTTCTAACAACAAATTCTTAACATAGAAATGATCATTCTCAAAAGCAGTGGAAATTAATAATAATTTTTCTTGAGATAGGGTCTCACTTTGTAGTTCAGGCTGGCCCTGAGCTCACTATGTAGCCCAGGAAAGCCTTGAACTCAGGAGTCCTCCTGCCTCTGCCTCCCCAGTGCTGGGATTACAGGCGTGAGCCACCACGCCCGGCACTGTGGTATGTGGTATTGATGGCTGGTGGCCGTGAGTCTCCACTCACAGCATTGTATGTGGTTACCAGGGATCAAACTCAGGACCTTGTGCTTGTGAAGCAGGTGCTGGAACCACTGAGCTAAATCTCGGGTCCTAAAATAATTATTTTTAATAAATTAGTTCAACATATGTATAATAAGGTTATATTATCGATCTTAGTAAATACATAAAATTTGTTGTATGGAGTGATCTTATTGATAAAAATCAGTGTATGAGAACATCAGAATGAGGTTTAGAAATAAATGGTGTCTAATATTATCTGAAGAAACTTACTTCTTTTATGAGAAATAGGATAAGACCAAAAGACTTGTGGTATCCAAGCTAGTATAATACCTACCAGTGATTTTGCAGGTGAAATTAAATTAATCCATTGAATTATGTATTGAAGTTGGGGTGCTAAGAAAGGAAAGGAAAGGAAAGGAAAGGAAAGGAAAGGAAAGGAAAGGAAAGGAAAGGAAAGGAAAGGAAAGGGGCAAGGCAAGGAGAAGGAAAAAAAAAGAAAAAAAGAAAGAAAGAGAAAGAAAGAAAGAAAGAAAGAAAGAGAGAGAGAGAGAGAGAGAGAAAGAAAGAAAGAAAGAAAGAAAGAAAGAAAGAAAGAAAGAAAGAAAGAAAGAAAGAAAGAAAGAAAGAAAGAAAGAAAGAGAGGGAGAGGGAGAGAGGAAGGAAGGAAGGAAGGAAGGAAGGAAGGAAGGAAGGAAGGAAGGAAGGAAGGAAGGAAGGAAGGAAGGAAGGAAGGAAATGTTAATTTTCATTCTAGTATAACTGAAAAGAAATAAATTCAAAGAATTTCTGAATTCATATTTTAATATTAAGCAGTTTTGAACAATGTTCTGAATTCAGAGATCTAAGCAGACATTTATTTTCTTTAACTGAAACAATCTTTTCTCTGAACATGTCTCAGGGGAAGGAAGAATTAATTGGCTCGTATTTAGAAAGGAAAAATGAAACCATGTGTATGATGGATACTAAATGAACTGTGCATACTTCTGTAGGTTTGATAAAATAGAATTGAAATCAGTTCATTGTTTCCAATCACATAAAAAATAGTAAGTTCAGTGAGCAATCAGTGCTCCCTGCAAGCTGGAGGGTATAAATCAGGAGTCAAATTTGCTGTTTTATAACAAAAGAGCTTTATCTGGTGCTGCATTGCTACTGTCACTAGATAAGTTGAAATATTTTTATTTTGAAATTTTGAAAAAAATGGAAGAAAAGTAGGAATGATGGCATGACTGAAGAAGAAATGTTTTTATCCAACCAATGTCTCTAGTGAAAATTGGTAGGGAATATGTACTATTTTGAAAGTTGCCAATGACCTCTTCCTATATGACACTTTTTACACTATTTCACCCTGTTCAATATTATTAATGTGCAATATGGATCAGGAAATGTGATATCTCTTGATCTAGTTTCTCTCAATCTTATAACACCCCATTCATATGCTTCCATTGTTACGAGAGAAAGAGCATTCCTGCTGGATGCTAAAATCTTGCTCATACCTGACACTTCCTCTTCGTGGAACCTTTCTCATATCCCCTGTTCTTCTCTGGTCAGATATGCATTCTTCTCTCTTGTCTAAATTCCTGTAACTCCTTCAATATTGGCTTAACCTTTTATGTAAACATGTGTTGTCTGCTATTTTAACAAAGCCCTGTAGAGCAGGTTCAGGGACTGACAGGCTTTTATTTCCTGCAATTCACAGTACAGTATAGATAGGTTGTAGATCACGTATTCAGCAGTTTGATTTTAGTAATGACTTATTCCCCAGTCATACATATCTATCCAACTACCCATCTACACCAGATGAGTTTGCCCTTAATGTCTGTACACATACTCATTTAACTTTTTACAACCTATGTAAAAGTAAATATAGTAAGAGTACCATTAAATGTAAGTTTACATACCCTTAAGTATGCATTTGCTCATCATGCATATATATATATATATATATAGTAAATATAACAAAATAAAACATTAAAATACATGCTTGTATTCTAAGCAGAGAAAAGCATCATGTTTGAATATGTATCCTGCTTCAAACACTCAATGGGGACTTTCTTCTGTGGTATATCATATAATGTATCCACTGTATGTTAACTGTACAGTAAGAAATCCTAGGCATATGGCTGTTACCTCCTGGCACAGATTCTTTCCGCATTACTGCACTGCTTTTTGAAACATAATAACATAATGAAGGAAAGAAGTTTTAGAACTGAAGGTGACAGCCATCACACCACTTTGAAACTTTTTTGTGATTAATCTTTCTACTGCTTTTTAAACATTTGGATGTTGACATCCCTTTTAATAATATAGTAAAAGCTTTACAACCTCTCCCCAAGTAAACACACACTCACACACATGCATATGATTTTGCTTACAACTATAGGATGTATGCAACCTACATTAAAGCTCTCCTCTGAAGGGTTAGGTATTCTTACTTTGCTCTCGGACAATATGCATGCCTGTTAGCCTGTACATTTCCTGTTCTTGGTGTAAAGTTTTATTGTTTTCCCTGCCTTAGGATCTGAAGTGAGAGCCCTTCATTAGCACTAATGCAGACAGGACAACTCTTCTCACTGGAAGCAAGTACTGATGAGAACAGTGGTACAGACAACCTTGATTCATGGAACAAACATCCTAGAGGAGCTAAGAACATTACATATTCCAAATGACTAACTTAGGGATTTCTGATTAAAAGCACTTTATAAAAAAGACAGATGTCAGACTTGAGTACTGTACCATCAAATATATAGATGGACACTGCCAGCACTTGACTGGTATAGTCTACAGCAAAATACATTAATTTCTTTTTTAAATTGAATTCTTTATTGGTACTTTTTTTTTTTTCTGAGACAGGGTCTCGCTTTGTAGGTCAGGCTGGCTCTGAGCTCACTATGTAAGCCCAGGCAAGCCTCGAACTCAGCAATCCTCCTGTCTCTGCCTCCCCAGTGCTGGGATTATAGGCGTGAACCACCACGCCCAGCTTTTATTGGTACATTTTATATACAGCTCACAATCACACTCAACATTGAGGAATTTGTACCAGTATATAATACATTATTTCTTCTAAGATGCTTTATATCTGCCTCTTATTCCTAGCAATGTTGTCCATCATAGTGTATTTGTTTTTGCTGAGTTAAGGAAAGAATGACAAGTTATGTTGGTCCATCCTAAGTTCTAGAACAATTCTCAGCTTACAGAACTACAAATGATCTTAAATGTATGAAAAACATTACAATTCTTAGCTGATGCTTAAAATGGTACTAGAGAGCATGATGCTTGCTAATATTAATGTCCAAAAGATGTGACAAGAATAATATTAATTTTTAAAAAAATAGAAAATGGAAGAGGATAATTAGCTGTTGCTGATTTTTACATATCTCAAAATATATTTTCCTGCAGTTAAAATATAATTATTGTGTAAGTTCTTTAAAAAAATGCGGATTTAGGAAAAATTTCCAATGCATCCCATGTGAAGTAAATTTCCACTTTATTTTATAATTTTAAAACATTTTAAAGTGCCCAAATTGCCATATATTTGAGGAAATCAAAATATATATTTTGTCATGTCTATGGTCCAAGTTTATATATATTTCATTGTGTGTATAAACTATTCATCTATAGTTCATTAGTATTAAACACATTCACAATGTTTTATAGTCATCATGTTGTATAGTCATGAGAACTTTTTCATCATCTACAACAGAAACTCCTTAACTGTCAAGCAATATCCTATTGTTCTGTGTGCCTCAGACCCTGATAAACCCTTTTCTATCTTTTTTTTAAATTATCTTTACTTGTACATCGTATGTACATATCAAGATCACACTCAATTTGTACCAGTATATGATACAACTTAAATCTCACTTTTTCCCATTCCCCTACTCTATTTACAAAAGGAATGGTACAATAATTGTCTTTATGTATCTGGCTACTAGAAAGTGAAAATTATATGAATGGGGTTCTAATTATAAAGTGTTCTCAACAGAGAAAAATGCATGCTGAAGACGAATTCATTCTGAAAAGACTCTATTAGTACTACCTTCAAAACAAGATTACAAAAAATCCTTTCATTCACATATATCTCTCATCTGACTCTTTGAGAAGCTGAGAAGTTCGTGGAAAAACTGCTTTTACATTTGTGCAATCGTATAATGAGACCAGCTGAGACAAAATAGGGCTGGTGTCCTTAAAGTTTTATTACACACTTGTATTTATTAGAATGATCTCGGGGTCAATTTAGAAGGATTTTGTGAGAAATATGTACTAATTTAGAGTCTCCACTAATAAAAGTTAGTTAGTTGCTGTTCTGTAGGAGAGAAATCTAAATGAAATTTCTTTCATCTTCTCTAGATTAGAGAGAAACATGATTTTGTAAGACAACAGCCTTTGCTATATCCAAATGTCAATATCCCTAATATGTTTCTTAGTATCATATACTATGTTAAACATTCAATAAATATAAACCGTTATCACTTTATAGCAGTACAATATAAAAAGCATATAAATAAATGCAATTCAAGTATTTATTATGGTGCCTGGATTTGCTATAGAAATAATTTTTAAAAGTAATAATTTCGGCTCAGGGCCAGCCTGAACTACAAAGCAAGATCCTGTCTCAAAAAAAAAAAAAAAAAAAAGTAATAATTTCGGGCCAGGGATTTAGCTGCTCTGCAAGCACAAGGGTTTGATTTTGATCCCAGTACCAAAAACAAAACAAAAAACAAAACAAAACAAAAAAACCAAACAAAAAAAACATTCTTCACATTCTCAGGCTGCTTTTGATTATTTTCAAAATCTACCAAATTTAAACATTATTTTCAAAGTATCCTGATTACTGTATCTTCCCTTTTTCTTTTTGCTTCCTTATCATTTTGAACCTTTCAGCCACTAATTTGATTATTGTTTTCAGAAAAAAATATTTATGCTTGAATCCCATGCCTACAATTTACTAGCTAGGTGATTTATAACAGCTCACCTCAGTGAGTTGTTTATTAACATGTAAAACAGGTAAAATATTTGTCATTGTGAGAATTAAAGAAGATAACATAAAAAGAACTTGATGTAATATTTGCAACACATAAGAGTAAGTGAAAGTTTTACATTTTTTATAATTTATATTCTTACCACCAATTGATAACTAGGTCTCATTATCAGATATTTTCCCAAATGTTTATAACTTCCCATCATGAAGTTAAACTAAGCTTTGAAATGACTGTACAGCTCTGGATGATGTCTCTGCACAATTAATACCAATGTCAAGAGAGGCTGAAGTCTCCTTTAGTGGCTGTGGGAATTAGACTTAGCGTCTATTTTTGACACTCACAGCAGTGTCTGGATGACCTGGGAAAAGTTAATTGGCCGTTAAATCTGTATCTTGTTTTCTTTCTGAGTCGTACCATATGTCTAGTCAACTCTTCACTGACTATCAGAAATGACAGTAAGGATATTGATTAGGGCCAAGTACCAAACAACATGGGAGTTTCCTTACCAAACAGCAGCAGCTGACATTTTCTTTCTTCCAACATTTCCAATATTGAGTCTCTGAGGAAAGGCCAACTTTAACTTACAGAAAATTGTCAATCACACTTCCTCGAACAAAAGCGTTGGAAAATCTGGCTAACTCCCTGAGTAATACTCAACTGTATCTAACTGTATAACTATTAGTAAATTCTCTGTTGTTAATCAAAATAATAAGTTTTCAAAAGAAAATTAGCAATTTGCTGTAACAATTCTATAACAACTTCCCACAAAAACTTATTCTGACTGGTAGAGCCTCTTCCCATTCCCCATGTGGGAATAAAACAACTTGAATCTTTCAAGTAAAAAGCACAGTTAATCAGAAAAAGCAAATTTGTTCTAATAACATTAGTATCTCAAATTAATTAGCTACACATCAGAAGCTTGGAGATTCATTTGTAGCCATAGTCTCATTCTAACATGAAAGGTGGCAAGCAACAAAAATACCTGTTTTAAATATGTATGTATGTACAGAGAAATATGTAAATGTGCATATGTATGCTTTTAAAAATTATTAGAATATTTAAGAGTTCAAATGGATTTTTAATATATAAATATGCATTTACCAGTATATATAATGTTAATTTAATATATACATTTAAATGCTTCTTGATTTGATCTTACTTAACTACTACCCAATTATGTGAGAAGAGTGGCGTGAACAATGACCCTACACTTGAAAAGTGAGCCTGTTTCATTTGATCACTTTCTTATCTGTTGGGTTTTCTTCCTCGAGGAATATATTCACCAGTGCATTAAAAATTAGCTTAGATAACCCTTTTTGGTGTCACAATTTCCAGGTCCTCACAAATTCCTAATTTGGAAAGTTCTAGCTTGAAGGGAGTATTTCAAACTTGTTATGGTTGCTTCTTCAATTTGCCCTTTCTCTCTGTTTCTCTGTCTCTTTCATTGTTAAAATGAGCTATATTCACAGCATTTATTTATTTATTTGTTTGTTTGCTTGTTTGTTCATTTGTTTATATGCACACGGGACCTAGCAATGTCACTAGGTTGTCCAAACTGGGCTCAAATTTGCTAAGATCCTCTTCCTTCAGCTTCCCAGAGTGCTAGAATTACAACCATATAACACAAAGCTTAGTTTCTTTTTTTTTCCCCCTTTCTTTACTATTTTTCCTTTTTTTCTTTTTTTAAATTAGAGGATGTGTTGAGAAAGTAAGAAAGAAAACCATACCATGGAATGCCTCATTTCTTTTTATAAGGTTGGGCTAAATACCACTGTCCTCTCAGAGTAAAACTAGAAACTTCAGAATGGTAGTTAAGTACCGCTAAGTTAAGACAAACCAAATATAGTGGGATGCTTTTCAAATAAGAGGACCAAAGTTAATCTAAATACAGTTGTCTCTACCACCCTAACCCTGACCCAAGTAGTACTTGAATAGTACTACTAATTAGTAGTACTTGAGTAGTACGACTAACACCTGTAGTATTAACCAGATGTTTTAAAGAAAAATTCTGAGACTTAAAAAACAAAACAAATTGAAAAAATTTCAGCCAAAGAATAATGTGTGCTACAGATTAATCTTTACTTCTACCTACCTGGCTCTTTAATGAATACATGCCATCATTTCTACCCCCAGAGAACATGTAATATCCCCCACCCTTTTTTTTTTTTTTTTTGTACCAGGGATCAAACGACCTTGCGCTTGCCAGTGAGGTGTGGTGCCACTGAGCTACATCCCCAGCGCTTCCCCTTCTTATTCAATCCAGATTCCCACGTCTGCTTTAGTCATGATGCTTTCTCTGCAGCAAAGGTCCCCTGACGGGCCCCGCAGCGGCGGGAGACTCCCTCGGGAGCACTCTGCATCAGGACTGCGAGCACCGCCACTGCTCAGACCCTTCGTGTTTCTCATGCAGTAATTCTATCGCAGATAAAGTTTCTCTTCTCACACATGAGTAGGTCTTACTTCCTAAAGAATATGTGATTGACTTATAAGTTTCAAGGGGAATTTCAGCCAAAGCCTCAGGATCTACATGTAGAAAAACAAGGCAGACTGACTCCTAAGCTTCTTACAGTCGAGGAAGAGAAGTTTCAGCCACAGCAGGGATGGCTTAACACATCTTTTAATGCCAACTCTTTTTCTCGTGAAATACTCTATTAAGTCATCAAAATCAGCTTCTTCATTTAATCTTGCTGAGTAACCAGATTTTTAAAAATAGCCATTTGTTGATTAAATATGTCCATTTGCGGTTATGTTTCATTTTCACTTAGTTCTATAATGCTTTTATATAGAAGCTTATTTTAACAAATGTCATGAATTGGATTCATGCTCTTAAATTCCTCTTGCTTTATATTCTGATGAGCTCTACAATTAAAAAATCCTTAAAGGCCCAGAACTGTGAATGATAAGATATAAAACAATAAAAGCAATTACATAAAATTAATTCTGGAGGGCTGATGTGCATTTCAGGAGTAAAATGCATACCTAGCATGTGAAAAGAATGATTTCAATCCCCAGCCCTGAAATGCACAAAAAAACTTGGAATACACTTCTTTTAATATTAAGGATATATAGTTACATGGTGTGTGTAAATTTGAACACTGATAAAGCACAATGATATATTTCATTACTATGGTCTGGCCAGTGGTGGACTGCATATAGGATTGTAGTCCTGCACCACTGAATGGCCCAGTGACAATAGCTGCCTTCACATCAGTACACTGTGATGTTCAAATAGACAAAAATCATCTGATGACGGATCACTCAAAATGCACTCTCTGCAATTAAACAGCACACTACTGCAGTTTATTTAATTATACATTACCTTTTACTACTAAAAATCTCAAGATCATTTCTGGAACTCAAATACTCATTCAGGGTTTTCATTGATTAATATTGAAACATAGATAGATGGTCCTTGACTTAAGATGTTTTGACTTAACAATTTTTAAGTGTAAAATTAATTTTTGGTGTAAAAGCAGTGCACATTTTAACAGCCCTACATTGATTGTGAGAGCTATAAATACACAAATGCAGGGAATATATTTTAAAGTGTATGAATGTCTAATATATTTAGATTATGCTGAATTTTATACACATAATAGAACACACATTTTGCTTTTACTATTAAATGTTCTAAAATGTTTATAGGTAATAATATAGAAACCAATACATTAACTTTTTTCCTTTTATGTAGTCAAGCAAAAAGCAGAATGCTAAAAAATGCAATAAATGATCCATACACATGTCTTGGATACATATACATTTATATATGTGTATATATATATATATATATATGTGTGTGTGTGTGTGTGTGTGTGTGTTTCAAAAAATTTAAAACTGATTATAATGACAAAAATCAAGAAAATATTTAAGATGAGACATTCTGTATTACCAAGTTTATCCATTATATATGCATTATTTTTAGAACTGATAAAGAAGAAATGTACTTATTTGGATGTTTTTAACATCTAAGCATTGTTAAGAATGTGACTAACAAGCTAAACCATAAATGTCTCAAGTAGATTCCTAGAAGATCTAAGCTGGTCTAAAAATACTGAATGTAGTGGAAAAAGATGAGATTTTACTTGTCCTGGATTAACAGTGATAAATTTTAGCAGCATCAGGTAGCTCTGAAAACACATTTATTTCCATTCTTTCATTAGAACTCACCAATTCTCTCAGCTTGGTAAAACAAGAACTGTTATCCTTTTGCAGATAGGGAACCTTAGGCTCGTGAAGCACGCTGATTTTCCCACTTAATATATATAGTGAAGCAACAAATCCAGAACTCAAGCCTGTCTTGTCATGACAACCTTTTGCTTTCCTCTGTGCCAGATGAAATGGACATGCTTAAGAGGGAAACAGTAAAGTGGAAATAGCCCTCATTCCACTCCTGGTCACAAATTCTCCTATAATCTTCCTGAGGCCTGTGCCAGGAAAACTTCTACAGATTATTTTCATTTACCTCTAGACAGATGTGTTAAATAGGTCCTTAGGTTTAACTAAACACTTTTCCCGCAACCACATCCTAGTTTTTATGTCTTCATGACTCTCACAACTTCTATGGAAAGCACCTACCACACAGCCTCCTTTACAAGTTGTATTCTTTAATAAAAAGACATTAACAATGAGGATGGTGTACCTGAGTTGTGCCAGCACCGTTTGTAATGACATAGTATTGAGATTCATGAGATTATATTATTTTTGTAAGCACACTCAAATTGACTAACATAGTGTATTTTTCTGTATGAGCATATTCTTTATGTTACATAAAACCTCACACTACCATGTAATCCATCATTTTAAAAGGTAACTAAATTTAGAATGGCTTGGGTTGGGTGAGTGTCTAGCACTTGTCTACCATATATGAAGCCCTGAGTTCCATTGCCAAACAACATGACAAAAAATTAAAAATAAAATTCTTAGAACATTCTTTTTTTCTATCAACCTCTGTTAAATATAAAATTGTTTAAAGAAAGTCATTTATGAAAGCTGGCTTAGTTTTCTTTTTCGTTCCAAAATATAACTACTATAACTTTCTTTTAAAAATACTAGTCTGACACATACCCAGTATTCTTTCATCTCCTACAAGGAAGCAAGAAAAAGCATTTATATTTTTAAATTCAATGAAGGGTTGTTGATTTAAGAATTGAGATGCTGACATCTCAATTCGAAGTATGCTGTATGTACTGAAGTTTTTTCTACAGGAATTTTTTTTGCAACTTTCATATATACCATCAAATTCATCTTTCACTTGAGATTAGTAAAAATGAAAAGTTTATTTTCTACTATATCTTAAATCCTTCATTCTAAATGTAAAGCATTTCCTTAGAATAATCTTATGATCTCAGAATGCTTACTAATAGCATAATACAAAGCAGTTGGTTCTGTTTTTCAGTTAAAAAAACAAACAAGAAAATCACTACAGCATTATTCTTCATCTTAGCTAATCAGCTCTTCATACTAATTATCATTAGACACTGCAATCTAAATGCTAAACACTTGTTAGGAAAATGCATTAGAAAAATATTTAGAAATGAATTAGAAAAAAATGTTTGGAAAAATACTTATCACACTAACTCTATGCTAAATTTTTAAAAAATGAAATGGATTCCTTCTCACAACAATCTTAAGACACTTGGGGGTTTATTTATTTTGCATATGGACCAAGTGAAGCACAGAATGATTAATCATGATACACAGCTTGTAAATAACAGAGATAGAAACATATACATGGATAGAAGGATTTCGATCTCTCATATACCCACTTAATTGCTTTGTAGGAAGAAAGGGATGTTGGTTGATAGTGTATGCTACAATGAAGTTTAACATAAAGACTTATAAAACTTGTATTATAAAAAATAACTTTGAAATTTATTCCCATGAAATCTCTAATAATATCACATATTACCAGACACTGCAAGTGATTTCACTTATTCACACCATAGTGAAATACTACTGCAATCTAATGCTGCAAGCAAAAGCAAGTCAGGTAATTTTTATAAAGATCATTATTTTCTCTTTTGTTGTTATTCATGTTACCAGGGGATTGAACTCAGGACTTTATACTTGCAAGGCAAGTGTGGCACTCCTGAGCTAAATCTATAGCCCATAATTATTTTCTTAAAATTACTCTCACATACTTTTTCAACTTCAACTCTTAAAGCTTATTTAACTTTTGTATCTATATTTTTAAAAATCTGCCAACTTTAGTGAACTTTTAATTTATACATATATCACTGGAAAATTAAAGAAAATACAGAGCTTTTGGCAGAAGGAAGGCAATTCTGTTCCACCCCAATCCTACCTGTACTAATCCTTCACAGATAGTCCACTATGAAAGAAGGAAGCATTTTGATTGATTAGATTTAACTAAACATTCCCCAAGTCACAGAGTCATTTTTTTTTTTTTGAGACAGGATCTCACTTTGTAGTTCAGGCTGACCCTGAACTCACTATGTAGACCAGGCAAGCCTTGAACTCAGCAATCCTCCTGTCTCTGCTTCCCGAGTGCTGGGATTACAGGCGTGAGCCACCACGCCCAAACACAGTCATAATTTTATTTACTACTTTTCCTATCATATGAGATCACCATGTTCTGACAGGTACACAGCAATACTGTAGCCCCCACATTCTTTCTTGCCCATTGTTTAGTCTTGGGAGATCAAGTGCAATGACTCTCCTCGAAACCTGGACCCTGGGCTCTTCTCTGTCTCACTCCACGCACTGGGATAGGTGCTGAGAAATGGGACTATTTTCTATTATTCATCTACTAGTTTCATATTTGTGTATGTAAAACTGGACAAATAAGTCATTTGATCAAGGTAACTTAGGACTTATGTGTTCATTATGTAGTATTTCTCACAGTACTAAAAGCTTACAATAGAATGTTAAACAGAGTGATACACAACCCAAAGTCTACTTTTTGAATAAGATTGTTAAAATAATCATTAAGAAGTTATTTAAAAAACCTTCAGTTTAATATGCATCTTGGTACATTTGAGGTATGGAAAACTGTAATATTGGAAGCTTTACAACATGAAGTGATGTGTAGTTGTTCATTTGAATTATTTTATTTAAAATATGCAACTTGTTTTTTTTAAACAAAGTCAAACAAAAATGACTGACAGTGATTACTCAACTTTATATTTTCTTAATAATGTTGGAGTGTTCCTACTTACAGTGTGGTAATATTAATGATCTGAGAAACTAACCTTCAGTGCTTTGGAAATTAATATTTTCATAGATTAAAGTTGATATCTGTCTATCACATTTACTCAATAACTTTAAAATTGGATTAAGTGAAAACTGATATATTATCAATTGATTCTAAGTTTTATCATGAGAAAAATTAAGAAATTTTATAGCTCTTATCATATGTACCTTAACAGTAAAGTCTTGAACCAAGTGTTCCTGTACACAAACACACAAACACACACACACACACACACACATTCTATTCCACCTTTGACATATTTTTCTTCATACATTTGTCCGTGTCTGGAAAATAATATGTTTTGAGTGTATTTTTTATCTCTTCTGCAATGAAAATTCTATGAGGGAAGATTCTCAGTTTTCATTCTAACTTTTATGTGGTAGCTCAAAAACACATTCAAATTCTAGTTCTAAAGCTTTCTTTTTTCCTTTGTTAGCAGATGTTAATATCACAGAATCTGCATTACAGAGAACATGGCCAAGTTACTATCGGTATTATTCTAGCAGTAGAGTTTTGGAATTTCACAGTGTTAAGCTACCAGTAGTTCTGCTGCTCTACTCTATGACAGACTGCCTCCAACCCTACAAGTACCCAGACTCCTTACATTGAAGAAATAGTCACTGGTCAGGTACAGTATTCCAGATATGATGCAGGTAATTTGGGACCTAAAGATGATTAAAAAATAGAATTTGTCTCTCAGAGGGTCCCTAATATAGTGAGCTTTTGCTTCTTCCCTTTCAACTAGCATAAATCCTATAGATCCAGAAATAACAGGAAGTTATTTCTGTGTAATTAGGTGATGATTGGGAGATTATTTTTCATAAATCAATTTCATAAAAGAAAGCATAAAATATTCTTTGGGATGTCCTTGATGAGGTCATTATCAATCTCAAGACATAAGAGTAGAAGACAGGCAATAATTTGTCAAATATATCCCTGTGGGAATCCCATAGGGCTGTTGTTTTCTCCTTCAGCCAGTAACGTTATACAGACACAGTCAGGCACTTAAAATCTCACTACCAAGAATCTCGAGTAAATAGCAGTGATGGTGGATGCAGAGTATTTACTGCCATGGAATCAAAAACAGTAGTAAGTTGCATGTGGACTGCTTGTCAAGCATTTTGACCATGGGATAAATAGTGATGTTTAACTCTAAAAAGCATTTGTGTCAAGTTGCTATTACTCATTCTCTTGAGGAAATGATCTGTCAAGTGGAAGACCAAAGTATAGGAGAACTGCCATGAGAGAAGATGGATTTTTGCTAAAGAGACTTTAAAGTCACTGCATGTTTCAATTTGTGATTGCCTCAATGGTTTGTGAATTACCCACAGTTAACACCCAATTTAAAAAGCTATCTGAATTTACTTTCTAGCATAGCCTCTTGGGCACATTTTTTCTCTTTGTCTTTCTTTCTCTCCCAGCCTAGAAAAGACTAGCTGATCTCAAGTTCTAAAGCATGAATCAGAACAACTTGAGGGACTGTGGGATTCTGTCAGACCAATAGTCATGGTGAGCCTGCAGGATTTCTTTCTAGCAAGTCCCTAGGAAATGCTTTTGTTGCTAGGCTGCAGTTAATGGCATGAAATTAAGGCTGTTCCTTATCTATTCATAAGTTACATATTAGCTATGAAAAAAAGAAGACATTTAAGAAAACTTACTAATAATGATGCAATAAATATATGATAACTGTAGTTTGTGACATAAGTACATCAGCCTTAGGGACAATAGTTTGCACAGGCAAACTATTTGTTCTTTGATTAGAGATTTTGGAGATAATGAAGAGAAGTTCTTTAAAAGAAAAAAAAAGGGAATGGAAAAAATGAGAATTGAGATGTGTGAAGTACAGGTACAAATTCTCAATGTTGACTGTGACCGTAATGTTTATGTAAAATGTACCAATAAAGTAAATTTAAAAATCCTCAGTAAAAAAAAAAAAAAATGAAAGAAAGAAAAAGAAGAGGACTCTATTGCAGGGAAATCTGGTTATAGTGATTGTCATTCCTTCTTAATGACGATTTACAGTCTGAAATGACACAAATACTATTACTAGCCTGAAGACAAAGTGAAAACTGCTGTTTTAAAATAGGGAAATTCGGGCCAGAGGGTTAGCTCAGTGGTTCCGGCACCTGCCTCGCAAGCGCAAGGTCCTGCGTTCGATCCCCGCTAACCACATATAATGCTGGGCGTGGAGACACGCCCACCAACAATCAACACTGCATACTACAACGCCGGATGTGGTGGCTCACGCCTGTAATCCCAGCACTCGGGAGGCAGGGACAGGAGGATTGCTGAGTTTGAGGCTTGCCTGGGCTACATAGTGAGCTCAGGGCCAGCCTGAACTACAAAGTGAGACCCTGTCTCAAAAAAAAAAAAAAAAAAAAAAGGAAAATTCAAGAAAGTAAAAGCAACATTTATTAAAATTATTGTTCATTCAATTATTCATCTTTAAAAAATTATGCTTCAACTTTTTGACTTTTGGAAAAGCATTTGTAAGAATTTCTATTGACATGAAATATTATGTGCATTTATGCACAAATATTGAGCTACTGAAATAAGATTGCAAATGTACTCCAACTCCACTGGAGAGAGAATATACATCTTTATTTAATCTATAACTTATCTGGGTAAGTAGGGAAAATGGACATACATTTTATTCTAATACTATAATCTTATTCAAGCTTCAAATCTAAAGGTGTCTCTCAGGTAATACCTCTGGGCGTCTGACTTTACACTTTCTTCTCTAGTCCGGTGTTCATGTAGATAAGGGGAGGTACTCACTATCTAGACTCAGGAAGGTCCCAGAATCTCAGGCACGAGTCATGCAGGAGTTGAGAATTCAGAACATTTCCTTTTTTACTCTCACATCTATACCAACTTTTCTCTTTCCCCAGTCCCTCAAAATGAGAGTTTAGTTTCTTTAAGCTTCTAACTGGTGCCTCCTTCTTCCTTGAATGTCACAATGCTCTTTTTTTATAAGTGGAAAATTCTTTGGGGTTATCCATCTATTTATTACTCCAATGTGCAAAATAAAAGCAACAAAAATCTCTTCTCTGAATGACTAGAATTTGAACCTTAACTGTTTGGCTATAGTTACTGAAGTCCTGTTCTCTACGACTGAAAGCTAGATATTTCTTAAGTTTTTAAAGGCACACCCACAGGGGAACAACTAAAATAAATTGTCTGAAGAATCCTGTATAATCTTTAACCTCTTCACCATCATAAGTTCTCTGATTCTATCTACTACTCTGCTTACTATCTTCACAGCACAAACTTCAGTCTCCTTGCTGTTCTTTCTACACATTCAGGGAACTCTCAAATACCAGAACCATTGGAGGTACAATTTCATCCCCTAGGAATATTCTAAAAAAGAAATTCATATCTATACAAATAAAGGAATAAAATACAAATAAACATGTTACACTACAACATATTATACAAATAATATAAATGTGACCTCAAGTCTGGTCAAATGTACCTTAACAGGAAATCCTTGATTACCCTGTAAAATATAACTCTGTACACATACATTGAGGTGAACACATTTGTTCTTGCTTACAAACACACACACACACACACACACACACACACACACACACACCCTGCACAGGCCCTATCTCATCTCTGATACACTTTTCTTCATATATTTGATCTTGCCTAAAAATAGTATATTTTGAGTTTATTTTCTGTCTTCTGCCAAGACAGTCAAGTCCCAAAACAGCAGAGTCTTTGTTTCTTATCACTGCTTTTACATTGCTGGAATGTACCTATAGCAATCACTGACAGAAGTAAATACTTCCAGAATAAAAGAAAGAAGAGGGGTATATTATACTAGAGTGTATGATGTGAATTTGGGGCTAGGAGCAGAAAAATGGGCCTTGTACTCTGGTTAGACTTATCCATTGATGGTTCTTTCAAATCACCATTTCTCCCTTTCTGCTGTAAATCATGCTATTCCTGCTCCCTAATAAGCCTCACTTCTGAAACTTGTATTTCATTCTATTTTTTTCAAAACATAAATCGGTTGCAAGGCTACATCTTAGAATGTCAAAACATGCCTTTTCTTTCTCTGTGTCTTCTTCCCTCCCCTGCCCCATGCTGTTATTTGACCAGTCTATATTCTATTCCCCAGCTTTACTACTGACCATTTGAAGACAAGGACTATTCACTAATTTTGACATCAGAAGCACAATACACAAGTGCCTTCCACAATACAACTATTATTAATGTTAAATAAATAAGCAACAATCCACTTTGTATTTTTCTCTTTCTTATAAGATATTCTCCATTGTTCTGAACTTCTAACATTATCCCAATGATAAAAGAGTAATGGGTGTTCCTGAAATTCAACAGCATGGGTACTTACAGGAATAGCCTTCTTACTGATCAACAAAACCAAAGTTTAGGACTTTAAAGTAATAGGATGATTTAAAAAAATTTATAATAAATCTCAAAAACAGAAGAAGAAGGATTCAAGCTTATCAAGAGTAGTAGCAATTATTCTCTTGTCTGTGCTACCATTAAGAAAACCTCTACTGTACTGAACACTGTACAGCCACAGGGGTTGTACAGTATGGTTGTACAGTAGTGAAACTGTCAAGTAACTTGGGCATCTGTGATAGTAGTCAAGATCCAGTTCTTTAGAAAACCTTCTTTTTGCTCTTTACCTCATCTGGTATCACTGGGGTGTGTTGAGGTAATATATTAAGTTTACTATATAATTGACCTAAAAATTACTTCTTCCAGGGAGATAGTTGTTTAAATGTCAAAAACCTCCTGTGATGTTTGAACCTGGAAGATAGGTAGAATTTAGTTACTTTACTGTAGTATGTGTGGCTTACTCTGGCAAGTGCTAAGATAAGAGAAACCATCTCAGCAGAGAGGTCTCGCATACAACGAAGATAAACACAGCTGGGCATTGTGAAGAAAATGGCTGCTTTGTCAGAAATGTGTTTCATCTGTTTCTCCCACATCTATGAGTGGATTGTGCATCTGTTACAAAAGGTCATTTAAATATGAGGAATCTGAAGCAAAAAAAAAAAAAAAAAGAAAGAAAAAGATACATAAGAAAAGGAAGAAAAATAAAATGAATGAATAATGAAAGGCATCATTAGTATATTGGTAAATTTGGAAGCAATAATGTATAAATTAAGTAAATTAAATGATGCCCAGACTATGGAGAATGAGGTTAATAAAATGTGAAGGCTTTAAAAAACTTTTTCTTTGTTTTTTTTTTTTTAAGTACCAGAAAGTAGATTATAACCAAGAACCAAGTCAATTCTTAGATTTTTTTGCAATTTTAAAGGATTCCAAAAGGAGTTGGGGATGTTGCTCAGTGACAGATGCTTCCCTAGCATATGTGAGGTCCCAGGTTGAAGATAAAAAGGACTGTGAACAAAAAATAAACATGTATGACATACACATTTTATAGTCCAGAAAGACAAAAATGCTTACTACTTGGAGGGCTCAAATTTAAAGGTTAAAATTAATTATGGTAGTTCTTACATATTAATTTTACATATAATGTGATTGTGAATATATATAACATATAAATGAAATGTCACATAAAAACAGAATCTTAAAAGGTGTTAGAAGAAAGAAACACATCATCCGTAAGGGAAAACCCATTAAAATTACAACATACTTCCCAACACAAGTCCTAAATTCAAAGAGAATTTGGAGTGAAATATTTTAAGTCCTAAAAAAGAATAATCTCCATCTTAGATTGATGTTCCTGCAAAATTATCTTTCAAAATTGTTGAAGAAATAAGACACTTCTGTGACAGAACATCTGAAGAAATTCAAAAATACCAAACCAGCCCTGCAAAATGTTCTGAAGGATATTCTAGAAAAAGACAACAAAAGTCCAAGGATCCTGATAGAGTGACTCTATCAGGCAAGACAAACAGTTAAATAGAAAAAAAGGGAACCAACGACAGGAAAATAATATAATGACAAGGGTAAGTCAATACCTGTCTGTTATAACCATCAGTGTGAATAATCTCAATTGACTAATCAAAAAAAAAATAGCAGAGTGGAACAAGAAAAAAGAGGAAAGAAAATGAATTTCAAGCCAAGATAGAATGGAAGAGACAAAGAAGGTCAGTACATACTTGTTGAGGGAGTAATCCAAGAGGAAGAGACAATGATCATATTACACAGGCATGCACACACACACACGTGCACACACACACACACACACTGGAACATTGAACTACATAAAATAAATACTAGTCGATATGAAAATCAGATAAACGCTAATACAATTTTAGTGGGTGACTTCAACAACCTAATGTCAGAAGCAAACAGATCTACTAGACAAAGATATATCAACAAAGATATATCAGCTGAACCAAACCTTTGAGCAAATGAATTTAGTAGATATCTGCAGTGTTCAACAACAGATTACACATTCTTAGCAGCACATGGGACTCCTTATAAAATTGACACACACCACCTCAGAATACACCTATATAAGTGCAAAGAACTTGAAATTATTTCATGCATCCAACATGCATAAATAAATGCAAAGAAAGTGAAATTATTCCATGTAGCTAATCAGATCATAATGCAATGTAATGTGAAATAAATGGAAAAAGAGCAAAAACTGTATAAACACAGGGAAAATAATATACTCTTGAATAACCAATGAGTTACAGATGAAATTAAAGAAGTTAGATAATTTCTGTAATAAATGATAATGCCAGGGCTACATACTGGAATTTATGGGATGCAATGAAAACAGTCCCTAAAGGGAAGTTTATAGTAGTGAATTCGCACATCAGAAAAATGGAGTATGCCTAAATAATCTAATATTGAACTTTAAGGCTCTAGACAAAGAAGAGTAAAGTAAACTCAAAGTCACCCAGTGTGGTGGTGCACACCTATAATCTCAGCACTTGGGATGCAGGCAGGAGGATCACAAAAGTTTTGAGACCAACCTAGACTACACAGTGAGTTCAAGGTCAATTGGGGCTGCATGGAAAGACCCTGTCTAAAAATGAAAACAAACCCCCAACAAATAAAAAAAACAAAAACCAAAGCTCTTTGAGGAAGGAAATCATAAAGATCAGAGTAGATATTGATGCAATAGAGACTAAAAAATAAATGACACAAAGAATCAATGTATCAAGTCAGGTTTTTGAAACAATAGAGTAGACAAACCCCTAGCTACCCTTATCAAAACAAAGACTGAGATCCCTGAAACTAGGAATGAAAAGTGCAAAATCACAATGGATCCTGCAGAAATCCAAAAGATTATCAATATCAGCTTTGAGAATCTATACACCAATGAGGTGGAAAATTTAGCAGAAAGACTAGATTCCTAGGTACATAAGATTACAAAGCTGAATCAAGGAGATACAAACATTCTACATAATCAAATATCAGTGAATACAATTGAAGGAGAATTAAAAAATACAAAACTACCATCAAAGAAAAGCTCAGGTCCTGACAGATTCACTGCTGAATAATACCACTTTAGAAAAGATCTAATGTCACTATTCCTCAAACTCCTTAGCTTCATTTATGGAGCATTTCTGTTTATGCCAAATACTATTTATCCCCTACAGTACTATCCACACTTTCCAATAGTGGACATATTCAGATAATTTAAGTAACTGTCCAAGTCATACAACTAACAAGCTGTAGATCTATAATTCTGACATAGAAAGTTCAACCTCAGTGATCATCACTACATGCTCTTAAACGTGAAATTAAAAGGGCCTCAAAAACTAATCTACTTAAGAGAAAGGAGAGCAAATCCTGGGTCCCTTAAGACTAATGGCTGCCACAAGGAAAAGTTTATTAGAAAAGTATTCTAATTGTACTCCTCTGTTTTTCTAACTATTGAATTAAACTAACACATCTTTGTTAAACATGATCTCTTAGATTTTTCTGATCATTTCCAAAATTTGAATGTTTATTATTTCATAAGTAATGTACATATTAATTTGCATGTGAACTTGCTTAATGCATTTCTGAATGCAAACTGAACTGACTTTATATACGATTCCCCTTACTGGGGGTGGCAGCATGCTGCTGTGACTCCAGCTTACCCAGGAGGCAGCTGAGGTAGGAGAATTTCAAGTTTGGGGCCAGCATGGGTGACTTAGTGAGACACTGCCTCAAAACAAAAGTTTTAAAAGATAAGGGGTGTGGGGGGCTGGGGTTATACCTCAGAACAAGAATGTTGGGGAAAATACTCATTCTCAATTTTAATACACATTTAAGTTCATATTTTTTTCTAGTTAAGAATTACTCAATAACTAATGACTAGGGGAAAACATATTTTAAAACTGGTTTTTACTAATTCTAACTTCCATGCTTTTAACAAGTAAACTATACAGCCTTTTTATCCTTAACATTTTCTGGCATTTTCAACTTAACTAAAATTAGGATTTGTTCAAATCCCTCTACCATTTCTAGCAAAAGTTTAGCATTCTCTTTGGCTAGGGTAAGAAAAGCCACTGTGCCCTTACATGTGAGCCACCTTCTGATGATTTTTTATTTTGGTTTTAAGGTGCTACCAGGGAGCTTCTTCAGTACCTTGTGCTTGCGAGGCAGGTGTGGCACCTAATTATTGCATTAAACAGTAGCAAGTCTTTGTTAAACATGATCTCTCTTTGGTTTTGAGCTCCATCTCCAAGCCTAGTGTGCTCTTTTCTGCTTCTCGTTGCGTCTTGCTTCATGGCCTTACTTTGGACTTACATATTCATGCTCGCTCCGTTGAGGCCACTGCGTTTGGCCCAGAACCAGTTCCTTTTTAGACCTTCCTAAAAGAGGTCTATTATATTTATAAAGCTTCGTATTGTTTCCATAGTTTCACCTATCTTCATCTACACCATAACACCATTTATCAGCCATGTCTAAAAATTCAAACTTTTAATATTTTAAAACAATGATAATCAGGTTTTTAAATGAACTTGTAAAAAATGACTACAAAGTAAATACTGTAAACAAGAGAAACATAAAAGCCTAAATACTTTCTGTTTCACAAATTGCAAGTTAATATTAAAATTTTAGTTCACCATTAGTTTTTGTAATATGCCTTATTTCTGGTGTCTGATTTTTGTAATATGCCTATTATATTCCAGACACTGACTTACTGTTTGGTTTCATCTTTTCCCAAATGGTGACAACTAAAAATAATTTTTTCTAAACTCTCAATAAAAAAATTGCTGTAGCATTTGCCAAATATAAAGCTGTGCTTCCTGACTATATCATCTTGTGTATTACCACCCTTACCGTGATGGCTTACATTCTATTAATTTTCTTCTCCACTCTTACACCTGGGTACTAGCCATCTCTTGTCCTGTGGCCACCTGAAAATCCTATCAGAGAGGCAGAGCAATGGGGTGTTCACACGGGGTAGTCTCATCAGCCCCTGCTGACTTATGCATGGGTAGGCTCTCAGAGGCTAGAACTTAGAAATAGGGAGACCTAACACAGAAGTGACTGGAAGGAGTCATCGAATTAAAAGAAGGCCATACTTGTAAACTTTTGATAGCCTTTCATAAAATGTACAGATATGTAAAAATATTTTAGTGTAATCTCAAAGAGAGATTTAGAAACCCTGTCTTGGGCATTGAGGGAGGAACTCAGTGGTTGCAGGTATTATAACATTTACTCTTGAACAATGCAAACCAGAGTTGTGTACTTGAATCACATTTTTCAAATCCCTGGCAATGTTGCTCCTGCTGAATTGTCCCATCCTGTGCTTTTGACTTATACTAAAAGATAATTACAAAAGTTTCCTTTCTGTCTGATAACAGAGGTCATTGCCCTTTATAACCTTTATACATAGCTTATATAAATGTACACAGTGTCATACATATTATTTCACAATACAAATAGATACTTGGCATCTCATCTGAAGTCAATGTATTCTCCACTATCAATGTTCTAAAAAACATAAATGAATCATTGTAAACCACACTTTTGATATCGTCCTCCAACTGTTACCATTTCTTGGCCATTTTACCTTACCATTTCATAAATTATTTTGATGTTTTAGTACTCTCATCAGTACCTAAGTGACATAAAGCAGAATGTTTCTGGTTTATCAACATCTAGACTCAGATAATTAGAGTGAAGGCCTCAAGCCTGGCAAGGTGCTGGTAATGATCAAAATGAGAGAACCCCTACGTGCCTGAGGTTTTTCCACACCACCTTCCAGGAAATTGTGTGTTTGTATGTTTACTAACCCACAGACACTGTGGACTTTGCTTTAATTAAGGGAATGGATGCTCTTTTGCATTTTAAAAAAATCACTAAAATCACTACTGTATTGTTCATAGAATAATTTCAAAGCAAAACCTTAATCCTGGCATTCTAGGCCTTTCTATCATTCTAAACTGTTCCTACAGCTCATTACTTTGTCTACACAAAGGCCTTTGCTGACCTCAAACTCGACAAGTCTGCTTTCAATGCTTTCAAGTGCTGGTGAGTTCTCCAGTGTCTCTACTACTACTTTTTAAGAACTATGCCAAGCATTTGATTTTCCCAGATGAAATGCTTATTAAAGTTATAATGCTATAATAAATGGACGAAAATAATTAAATGGCTTTAATCATAGTTGGTTGTTATGAAAGAGGCACATATCTACTATGGTCTACCTGTGACAAACACTTTCATGATCTCACCCCAGCTTACTCTTATAATCTTACATCTTTCAACACTTATGTTCACATATTCTGTTAATAAAATACTTAAAATTTTGTAAATGTACTTTGCTCTAAATTTTCTAGGCCACTACACGTAGTGGTCTGTTTATCTGGAATTTTGTCCTTCCACCACACTTCACCTGTCTGCTCCCTGCTCCCTGTGTAATGACCCACTTTGGAGAAGGCTGTCTCTCAGGCTTTTCAATGGATTCTCTTAGCACCCTATTCAAAGACCTATTACAGTACACTGCATTAGTTCTCTTTGTCACTGTCCAGCATCCAGCATGTAGAAAGCAATGACGAATGGATGTCAATGCTGTTTAAATATAGGTGCAACTGGTTTTGAAGAGTTACATGATGAGTTATTGAAAACTAACTAAAAACTTATAGATTTGATTCAGCAATCCAAGAATCAACTCAGATGTTTTCTGGGGTTAGCCAAGCAAAGGAAATGTGAGACATTGCATGACAGAAGATAATACTGAGTAGAGACTACTGT
Source organism: Thryonomys swinderianus (assembly GCA_004025085.1). Lineage (NCBI taxonomy): Eukaryota > Metazoa > Chordata > Mammalia > Rodentia > Thryonomyidae > Thryonomys > Thryonomys swinderianus. Next base: position 62,779 of record PVIC010003337.1, read on the forward strand.
ATGCATCCATCCTAACATAGTTTTATATCTTAGTAAATACTAAGCCAAAGAAATCATAATGTTTCATTATTATTAAAACAATCTGATAATGCTTGAAAGGATAAAATTTTATTTATGAATGTGTCTATAAAGAGGAAAAAAGAATTCAAATTTAATAGAAAAGTGATTAAATATGGATTATATCCACTAATTAGCAAATATTATTTACTTTTTTTTTTTTTGAGACAGGGTCTTGCTTTGTAGTTCAGGCTGGCCCTGAGCTCACTATGTAGCCCAGGCAAGCCTCGAACTCAGCAATCCTCCTGTCTCTGCCTCCGGAGTGCTGGGATTACAGGCGCGAGCCACCACACCCGGCACTGTGGTACGTGGTACTGATTGCTGGTGGGCGTGAGTCACCACACTCAGCATTGTATGAGGTTACTTGGATGGAACTCAGGACCTTGCGCTTGCAAGGCAGGCGCTGGAACCAATGAGCTAAATCTCCAGCCCTATATTATTTACTATTAATCTCCCAAAATATTAAATATGAAGAATGCTTTCACTGCTGAAAGCAGCAGGGTGGGGGGAAGCAGGATTACATGTTTGCTATAATTGTAGCCATGTTAAAACATGTTCCTCATTTAAAAAGATGAGAATATGCAAAATCTAAATAACCCAATTAAAGTGATCAGAAGAGAAGTGATATTTTTTTCTAATTTGGAATCTAGTAATGCTATTTTTTTCAATTTCAATCTTTGGAAAAAATGTTGGGGAAAATTGTTTGGGATCTTACGAGATGACACCTAGCAAGCAGAAACAGTTTACTTTAGAGAAGAATTAAAGAACATGAACTGTGGGCTGTGATAGAAATATCATTGTCATAGCAACCGCCAAAGATTTCATGGAAAGGAATGACTTGAATGTTTTTAGTGGGGCTCAATAACAAGATTCTTTTTGTAATAATTTGAATACAGTGTAGGATTATATACAATAAACTTCATATGCAGCATTTCTGGAAAATGGAGATAAACGGGCATAGATAAACAAAATTAGAAGTTAGAACCCACAGGGTAGGCTTACCAAACTTCATGTACTAAGTAGATATTACTAAGTGGTCATGATATCAGTATGTCTTCTTTGAATACAAAGTTATGTATTTAATAATTGACCTTCTAATTCTACAGTGACAATAATTATCAATAAAAAAGTTTGGTTATGTTTGTCAAGAGGTATGCTTGTTATTTTTGTGATTCTTTATGCTCAATGTTCTGTTTTCAGTGTTCTGTGACACTGTATATAACCCAGAAACAAGCTGGAGGGAACACTGATAAAAATTAATAGAAATTATTGTGACTTCTTAATTATAAAGGGCATATTCTAATAGTGCAACTTTTCTTATTGGTTAAACTAATTTAGCAACCTGACAAATATTTTCAGTTTCCAAGCTTGCCACTAGATTTACACATTTTTATTTAAGATGAGATCAAAATTATTTCATGATCCCAGGCTTGCTATAATTTGCAAAATGTGGCCCAGCCCACTACCACCAACATGGTTCTTTTTATACACTACTGGTTTCCTGAATAGCAAAAGAAATTAATAGCTGTTTCAAATCCAGCAACTCATGCACCAACTATTAATTCTTTGATCAGACCAAAGCTATAATTAGTTTCTTTGAAAACTATTTGCAAAACCTGCATTTGTTTTCTGCGTGACATAAACTGGGGTTCTGGATTATCATAAATAGCTAAATATCCAAAATAACAAATTTCTCATGCCACATACAAACTAAGAATACCATTAAAAAAGAAAATGAAGTCAAATCTTAGTACCTCAAAATAAGGAGCTATAAACTATCATCAAGGAGCATTATTCATAGTGCCAAAATTAAATGACATGTGTGGCAAAGTATAGAACTCACATAGTTTGGGCTTTGTCACTGAAACTAAATCCTCTATTTTTGTTACATGTAATTCTTCTTCATTCAGTTTTCAAACCAATTAAATATATGCCATAAATATCTTGGATGTTTTAACCCATTTTGTTTATTGTTTTCTGCCATCACTGGTAAAACTAATCTTTTTAACCAGTTACTGGTGACAAAAGGTCATATGAGAAACTGAATTAAAATATTGCTTCTATTTCCATTTTTAAAATATGAGATTTAAAATTTGACTTCATATTCAGGGATTATGATAATACAAATTGAATCTTTGCATTCATTCAGTTAATAAAGTAGATGAAATATCATGTAAAAGATCATCTCAAGGGGTTAAAATTTTTATGGTGCTTCTATTAGTCAAAAATTAACCTTTGACAGTGAAGATTTCAGAGGAAAAAAAATAATTGACCAATGTTTTAAATTTTTTGCACACAAATACCCATGGAAAGTCAAGAAAGGAAGACTTTTCTACTGGAAAATATTAAAAATATCCATAATAATTTAATATATATCAAAACTACCTATACTTCTACCATGGAGAATGTTAATCTAGCAAAAATATACTATAAAATTGCTTTTCTTTGGGTCATATGAAAGCTCTTTGCTAATTTGAGGCTTTCTAAATTTAAAGTCATAATTTGAATAATTAATAATCCTAAAATTTAATTCAAAAGATGAACGAGGGACTATCAATTATGATGTTTGTATTAATTCAATTTATATTACCTTGCCCCCATCGCTATTTAAAAATTAAGCCAGATAGTAATAATGTTCTGGCTTCAAATATTAGTAAGTCTCATAAACATTTTCTAGACTAATCTGAATGCACAAAAATCTGATAAAAAAGATGTTAGATTTTTTTAACCTATAAACAGTAGCATACATTATCTATTTAACCTGTGTAAAATTTTCACATGCACAATTTGAATCAGGAGAGGACCTTTATAGATCCACTCAGTTTCTAAAACTCTAAGATTAAATAAAATGTCCACAAATGTGTTCATAATTATCTCACAAGAGATTGAGATAAAGCGTATCAGTAAAAGTTTCTAAAATGTTATAATAACAGAATATTATTTCTTAAAGCAAATCTCACCTTCAGAAGGATTTTACTACAAATGGATAATGTTTAATAATCTTTCACAAAAGATAAGAGCTTACCAGCAGGGATGTGTAATATACTAATAACCTATTATGGAGTTGAGATTCTCTGTGCAGCTGAAAAAAATCAAGGGATTGTGAATGATTTTTTCATATTGCCTATATTGTTATTATAATTCTCATAATGTAATCACAGTGAGCTCTTATCTGTCAAATAAGCTCCACATAAAGACTTAATTTCATATTGAGTGATATAAGGTCATGAGAAGTGCAGTCATTGGAATCTAGTGTATTACAGGAGTTTTACATACCTAAATCTTAAACTGGTTTATTTTACGTTTGGGTAAATGACTTTGGCTAATTAGACTTGCTAAGAAATTTTTATATGTACAGCATGTTTGTAAAGTATTTTGTGGAGAAAAAAGAATTAAAGAGTGAGAAAATTTGGATTTACTTAAGAGTTTAAATCATAATGTATTCATAAAGATGGGATTATTACTGGAGAGAAACCATCATAGCAATAAAGGCCAAATATATGTAAATGTCTTCTTTTTCTGAATATCTATCTTAGTTATACTTTACTGATTATACAGGAAAAGAAAAATGGACTTTCTAATAATATTATTCTAATACTAAAGATGTGTTTCTAACCAGAGACTGCATCCATAACACATGATACAAGAAAAGTATAATTGTAAGATATACAATCACCTTATTTCACTTAGCTAATTAAATATATTATAAGCCTCATGGAATACACAAATATATACACTATAAAAGTTATTGAATTTCTGCTATATCTGAGAAAAGAAAAGACACGTAATTTGTTGCTAAAGCCACATTTCTACTAGTCTTAAATGATAATTACATAAAATTAATACATTACTTTAGTGTTGTTTATTTATTCCAATACTAGCTTATAGAAAGGCACATGTTCAAAGAAGGGGATTTTTTTTTGTGATTCAGATGACTGGCATCTTTTTAGAGACATGTCCAAGAAATTTTGAAGTAATTTCTCCTTAGCATGTGGAAATAAAGCCATTCTCCCATAGCTCCTTAAATCTAAGGTTCTATTTGCTTTATGACATGACATATCTGACTTATGTTGGTAAAATCTTCTTGGAAGAGAGAAATTCAGTAAAGTAAATAGGCACATTAAAAGGCAAGATCTACTTTTAAACATATTATATTGATTTAAAAAAGAGGTCTCAAGATAGAGGAAAAAATTTTATTCAACACAGAACTGAAGTCAAACTTCTAGGCAATCTTTATGAATGTTCATTAGGTAAGCTTTCTTCAAATAATTTGCATTTTATGATTGATTTAGTAATTTCTATCAAATTTTAGAATTTAAACTTTTCTATAAAATCAATTATCTGAAATCCTCTTTCAGTGCATATTACCTATGAAACCAGTTGCCTGAGTTGGTTTTGTAAACACTTTATGGACAGATTAGCAGAGAGAATCTTTACTGAGTGTATGATTTGTAATGACAGACACGAGGGACTACTCCCAAATTTGCTTACCTTTCTGAATCTTTCACATCAGTACCAAAAGAAAAAGCATAAAGCTAGTAGGACAAGTTAATTCTTCAGCTTACTCACTTTGAAACAAATGTTCATTTTGTGCATAATTGGTGGGAAAAAGCATAAAGTACATTTTTTGAAAAACAGTTCTACTTATAGTTGGAGGATGATGAACCCAAGAATAATTTTAATTCCCCCACTCTATTTATTTATTTTTATTTATTTATGAGAGAAGTTCTTGCTAAGATTTGTAGGCTTGTCTTTTAAAGACTCTATATCAGCCTCCGGATCCAAGAGGCTGGGATTATAGGAGACGCTGCTCCTGGAGAACTTCGATGTTTCATTTATTGCTTGTAAGAAAGTAGTTTAGAGTAGTAAAAAAATCTTCTAGACAATGATAGAATGGACTCATTTTCATCATTACAAATGTTAACAAAATACCAAGCATTGCTAAGTAGAATACTAGGGAAAAGTGAGCATCTCCTTCTTGTTCAAAACCTGGATGTATGTGGCTAGGGACAGAATTAAGTAGACCAGAATCAATTTATTCAAGACTACATCAGCACTGAAAAATAATAAACTTAATTTCACACAGACCAATGGTGGAGGAGGTGAAAAGCGCTGGAAGACATTTGTGGGTAGATCTGTCCATGTAGTCAGAGTCACCTTTCTTGCTAATTGGTACTTTTCCAAATTAGGCTCCTGTCCATTCATAGAGATTAGAAAATGAGAGCGCTATCTTTCTTCATGATGACTTTTCAAATAACAGTTCTCAGGTCTCTGCAAAAGATATTCCTGGAGCTACAAGATTTCTATCTGTAAAGACCTGAGTGCTAACTCTAAAGTAGAGCCTGAGAAGAACAAAAGAAGTTCCATGCAGAACCTATCATCCATAATATGATTTAAATATTTCATTTATTTCTTCCCAGGGTGATGTAGGATTTCTAACATCACAATATATATCAGGTTGGACTGCAATTTTGTAATGTTTATTATTGACATTAGTGTATGAACTTTTCATTAGGGCAGGGATCATGTTTACATTTGGAATGTCAGAACTTAGTCATGCCGCTTGACTTTTGTAACTTAATGGATGTGCACTAAAATGAACTATACTCTAAGAAAATCAGAGAATGAGATAGAAATAAGAAAAAAGTATGAATGTCACAAGAGAATGAACAGCCTTGTGTTTGATATAATGGAATTTTTAAGGGAATAGGACTGGAGGATATATACTTCTAGAAGTTAAACATTTTCCATTAAATTCTAGAAAACTAAAAGTGTACCACAATGGACCAGGGCTCTAGTTCAGTAGTTCCAGCACCTGTCTCACAAAAGCAAGGTCACGAGTTCATAAATAAAAGAATGAATGAATGAATGACTAAGCAAACAAACAAATAAATAAAAATTGGTCATAAGATAGCAAAAGTGCTCGTGTTAGTGTATACTACAAGTAAGACAAAATGGTCATATATTTAATGTAATACTTGATTTGTGAGGGAAGCATTACAAATTCTACTTTTTAAAAATTCTACTTTTGTAGGGTCGGAGATTTAGCTCAGTGGTTCTAGCGCCTGCCTCGCAAGTACAAGGTCCTGAGTTTGATCCCCGGTAACCACATACAATGCTGGGCGTGGAGACTCACACCCACCAGCAATCAGTACCACACACCACAATGCCGAGTGTGATGGCTCACACCTGTAATCCCAGCATTTGGGAGCCAGAGCCAGAAGGATTGCTGTGAGGTTGAGGTTTGTGTGGGCTACATAGTGAACTCAGGGCCAACCTGAACTACAAAACAAGACCCTGTCTCAAAAAAAAAAAAAAAATCTACTTTTGTAACTGGATAAATTGACACTTAGAGTAACCATATAGGCACACTCTCCCCTATGGAGTCAAGTGATAAGTTTATTAAACTTGGATGACTTAAGCATGAATTTTGTATCACAATATATACCAGGTTGGACTGCAATTTTGTAACGTTTATTATTCTTTTTTTAAATTGAATTCTTTATTGGTACAATTTATATACATCTCAAAATCACATATAACATTGGGAAATTTGTACCAGTATATGCCACAAGTTAATTCTCATTTTTACCCATATCCCTACCTACTCCTTCTCCTCCCCCTTTATACATGCTCTTTTATTTTCTTTCTGTATCATATTTATTCCTTCCCCTCATCACATTCCCACACCAAGTTTCCTATAGAAATATTCCACTCTATAAAGGCTGTCCTACTTTCTAGAACTCATTTGCATCTACAGGTGTTCATGCCAAAGAGAAGATCCGGGAATTGTCTATCTGTGATCTATTGATTTCACTTATTAGTATATCCTCCAGATGTCTCCATTTGCACCTAAATGGAT